>UZAE01013035.1:2552-25461 GCA_900617975.1 Rodentolepis nana | reverse complement strand
GGGGGGGGGGGAGGTGGAACAGAAGAGAGCTTCAAAGATGTAAAAGAGACAGAGGAACACAAAGGTAGAAAAAAGTGAGGTGAGTACTATGGAAGTAGTCGAATATGGCATCGAGTGAGGTGATGGTAGTTTGAAGTCAGAAGTCAGATGCCGGTTTATGGACTTTTTTGCCATATAAGTATGCGTTGCCCAGGATGCACCACGTGGAGGTAAGTCTATCGCACACCTCAACTTTATAAATATAGAACTACTTGAAGGCTTTCCCTGGCTCTCTTCGATGCATATCTGCTTGCTTAACTGGTCACCTCAAGGGGGGGGGGTTTCGTTTCTGAACTGAAGTCTTTTATCCTAGAGCATTTTCCTCTGTTCTTGGCTTTCATTAATCGATATAGTTGGCGCTGCTATTCATTGGATGTTACGTCATTGAGATTGCCAAATCGAAATATTTGATTAGGGAGACGCGAGAGTTGACCATGGGGTTCAATATTTTTCTTCATAGTATGAAGATAATACCAACTCAGTTGTTGTTACCTTTTTAATAAATGTAAAGTAACAAAAGATGGTGATTTTTTCCCCCGAGAAAAAGTGTTTTTTTCTAATTTTTAATTGAGCTTAAATCTTGCAAACTGACAATATTATAAGCTATTCCTTTTGTTGTCAATAGCTCCTCATGCAGTCATCAATGCCAGAATCGATTCTCCTTTACCTCAATGTCTTTCCTGTTACTGCGGCAACAACGGCTGAAGATTCTGAAAGGGACACATCGGCGCTCTTCTCAATTCCCAGATCCCTACCCTCCAGTGGACTCAAAGATGCTCTCTTCGCTTGGTTTGCACTTCGAACGCATGATGGAAGTCATGTTAAGAGGCTTCAACATGCCGATCATCTGGTAAGAAAAAAATAAATTATGTTTGCATTTTACAATTTCCCAGTTACCAAAGATTGATAGTTACTATTTTTTTACGTGTTAGAACACCCTATTTACATATAGTTTTATTGCTTTTTTCTACCATTTAAGTGTTTTTTTTTCGAATGAATACATGATTACCTACTATTTTTCAATTCTGTTTATTTATGCTCACAATATTTTAATTTAATTTTCGAATTGAGTACCTGTGTGAGGATGGAGGGGGAGGGAATTATTGCAAATAGGGGAAAACGAGATGGATCTTTGGTGTGTTTTTACGACTTTTCTAGTTTTGTAATAAAAGGAGAAGATATGGAGCTTCAACAATGCTTACCTTTCTCAAGAAAGACATCCACACCGATGGATTGGTATATGCAGTAACTGATTAGGTTGTGTGCTCCCATCAGGATAATGCATCAAACCTATGCGATTTAGCTCTCAAGTGTATGTGTGTGTAGTAGTTAAATATTTTATGTAATCGAATTACTTGTTGGGGTTGATGCCCAACTGCAAAGTTGGCCGGTTAAATAATTTTTCAGTTAATCTCGCTTGCTCATTCCATTTTTTTTCAAATATTCGACAATAGCGTCGGGCTTAGGAAATTAGGAATTTAGTAAACCTAGAAATGAATCTAAAGGGAATGCAACGTGACTCAGGACTGTCTTACAATCGAGATCATTTGGATGATTAGTCTGCATGTTCTAGTCATTCAGATCACCTTCATAAGGGTGAATTCCATGGACATTCTAAATAAGGGGTCCTCATAACCCATTATTATTCAGGATCAATATCAACGTGTATCTAATTGTAGGCCACGAGTTGTGCACTTATTATTTCACATCCAGTGAATAGAATGCCTAAAATTTTGGCTAAATAACGATCTGTCTGGGAATAGTAGGACGGTAGTCTTTCGCCATTTAGTTTCAAATTAACGACCCAAAGACCAAGATAAGCCCATGGAATGTGTGTCTCACTTCAGTGCAACAATGCTCGGTAGTTACCCTTCGCTTCTGTGTATCTGCACGAAGTTTGTAAACCTATTGCTATCAAATACGAATGTGTGCATTTATTCTCATTTTAGACAATGTACACACTTCAAAAGATGAAGTCTCTTCAATCTGTTGAAATCCTGGTAAGCAGAATCTTTATTTTTACTTTGAAATGTATCTTTTGTATATGACAATTTGCGTCTTTAGTCAAATCACGAAGCGCCGCTGAAGACAACAAACGGTGAAGTTGTTGAAGGCGATGAACACTTCATCAAGCTACTTGTAAGTTTTTTGTTCAAAATCCACATTTCCATCATTTTATTTGCTTCTCTATTCCAACTTCTTTTTTCCTTTCACTTGATCAGTATGAAAACTCGTTTCACTGTCCAATTGTCCTTTTCCGCTATATTCTCCCCGCTGCTCAAGGTATGGGTTTTACTACTTAAATATAATTTTTTCTGTTAGTAGTATATTACCAATTTATCTTTGAATTATGTTCAGCACAATAACCAGATTGTTAAACGTCTTATCGCAATATAGAGCTACTTCTAAATGCCAATGGCGACCATTCGCTTAATTCCTTAAAATTTACGTATGCGTATTATGCCTACATATTTTTTTCCTACTTGCCTTTCTATTATTTGGTACTAAGACACCGGTCTACCACCCCATTTCCTTCTTTCAATTTGGAGAAATTTGGCGTTGAGCACGAGCCAACGACGCGGTGGTCTGTGTGAACAGCCACCAAAACGAAGTTCACAAGGTTTACACTAGTTGCGTGTCCATTTAGTGAAGTGGTTGGCCATTGACACTCCATTGTTTCTGGCAACTAGTTGAGTGTTAAAATACAAATTTCTCATAATAGTGTCGTCAAGTTGCCTTCCATCTGTTAAATTCGGGTGTCGTCAACTCTCCGCTTATTTGGCTTAGAAAGTTTTATTGAACATTTATTTATTTCAAATGGCAGGCATTATGATAGGTATCATTAGCCCTTTAGTTGACTTCGTGCTTCACAGAAAGGAAGAGGAACACCAAAGTGGCAAAAAGTCGAGAGGGAGGGGGAACAGAATAATAATTCACAGACGTAAAAGAGATAGACAGACACAAAGGTAGAAAAAAGGTGAGTACTGTGGAATTAGTCGAATATGAAATGCGGTGGGGACTTGGTAGTTTGAAGTCAGAAGTCAACTGCCGGTTTATAGACATTTTTGCAGTGTGAGTATACGTTGCCCAGGGTGCACCACGTGGAGGTAAGTCTGTCGCACACCCCTTTTCTTGAACATTACATTGTCTGACCGTTTTCTATAAATTCCACGGTTCTAACACTTATACTGGTTATGTCCTGGAATAATTCGAAAATTTTTTTATCTTATTATGGCAAAATGTTAGCTATTTCACCTTTTAAAGATAAGCCAAATCAGGTCACTATTGAACTGCTTTATTTTTTCTTTGTAGAGGTTAAACCACCTGCACGGAAGTCTCTTTCTGGTATGAACCCCAGCGCTTCCACCGATGCCAAAGTTAAAAAGCGTTTTATGTCGGAGTCTTCTGCTGTCTCCTCCACAAAAACGCCTTGTCGACACGTTGTCGACCTCAGATACTTAAACAGCCTCAACCACTGGGTAATTAGAATTGCTTACTTATCGTACGTACTACGTAGTGAAGTTTTATCTCGTAGATCCTGGTCTCAGTGGTTTTATCTTTGTCTTGGAAAATAGCTAATGCCTTTAGCATTCGATATCTTAATATGGGAAACTATATCTGTGTGATACTAGCCTTTTTGGCACAAGATGTGATCAGTCCAGCATCATGAAGCCTGTAAAATCAACCACTTTTTTAAAACAACCTGGGTTTGACCTTAAAGCTACGGCAGTTCCATTGGTTTAAAATAATTGGTCAAAATGCATTTCTTTGCCTCTTATCTAGCTAATGCCTGCTAATTATCGGAAAGCAATTTTTCCTAGACTGAATTACTTTCAAATTGTTGTAAAATATCTCCCTTTATTTAGTTGGCCAGTGCTTTACAATTTGAACACCCTGGGTTCTCTATCAAAACACACTTCCTACCGGGTGGAATGATAGTTCTCAGATTCTCCCTACTGGATTCCTTGAATAGTAAGTCTACTATTTTATTTTACCTTTTTCATATCCTATTTAAAACTTCCAGTAGACAGTGATTTTCTATTGCTTATACACCACATGGACAATTTAATTATGCCTGTTTAGCTTCTTTCACGATTAGAGAGCAAGATCTCCAATGTGTGTTATTTTAGGTAGATAATAGTTGGTGACTCAGCTTACTGTGGTTCATAAGGTCATATGAGGTGAGTTTGGAAATAAACTAATAAATTTTAATGAACAAGTCGAGCCTATTGCTCTAGTATGTATTTTGGATATCAATCCTTCGACTTCAAAATTTGTAATGAGTCTGTTGAAATACATCCTTGATTCGATGCAAGGATATTCTTTCAACCTCAAGGCTACGTACTCTATAGTTGTGTATCGAGTTAATTTCTAAATTGAATCTTCCCTCTGTCGAAGAAAATGCTTTTAACGTTTAATACTCCTTGAGGACAAAGTTGCTTTAAGGACAAGAAGTGACCTATCAATTTAATGGTAAAATATGACGGCCAACTGAAGTCGGTTTTTATTGAGTCCATTGGAATGCAGTAAAGTCTCCGATCTGGGAGTTATGGTATGGATTTGTCTATTTCTCCTCATCTTAAGAGGGGGGGGGGGAACTCTAGTTTACCCTCAAGCGTTTTCTGAGGAGCCGCAAAAATGAAAGTTGAAGACCTCGATCCAAGAATCTGAGACTTCTGTAAAGTGACATTTTCAGTAAATGTCTATCCATTTTAAGGATATCCTCATCGTATATATTGTTAGTACTGGTTTAGCTTTCATTAAATCAATAAACCCAATTGTGCTCCATCATAGTATGACCTTTGACAACACTTCAATTTTACCTAAATCAAGTTTGCTTACTTTTATATTTACATGCTGCAAATGGCTATCATTTACTTAAGGGGGTCGTAACAAGTATAATTTGGTTCATAGTCCAATCAAATTTGAAAATATGCGTTTGGCGACTAGTGATAGAATAAAGATGTTAATGTTAATTTTTTGGGTGAACTAATCAGTGAAAAGTCTCTGAATTTCCTCCAACTTGTTTCTTTACTAGTTGTGCTAAACTCTGACTATGTTTGCGAGAATGCTGACCTCTTTTTCTTTGAAAAAAAACATGCAAAACATAGATCTACCTGGCTCTTCCAAGTCAACTGAACATGGTTTGGATTTCAACTACATGAGAAGTACTTTTACTGTTAGTGGCGGTGGACAGCCGAAACTTAAAAGACTATCAGGCAAATTGTTATCACTCATTCACCTTATTCTCACTTTCATATCTCTTGTAATATGCTCTTACTATACTATAGGCATACTACTAATACATCATGCTTACAATTCTGTTATACCGGCTCATCAGCCCTCTATTGGTCTATTTTCTATTCATTCAATTGTATGTGTGGTTTCCTCCCTATTTGTAGCTGATTCATAGCCCTACTGGAGGGCTTTTAACTTAGCTTATGCGAATATACTTCCGAATGTAGCACTTGTTTCGAGTTAGCTAATTTACAATCTTTCAAATTGCTATTCCTTAATGCGATTCCGGAATGCGTTTTAATAAATTCCACCTATCCTAACGAACAAGGTTTCCTGGGCATACTCTAGGAAGTTATATTAGGCTCCAAGAGCCTAGTTATTGCGGATTAATTAAACTCTTACTATGCTTTCTGCTTTCTTTCAGTTGCTGAAATCACCGATCAGGATATTGATAAATTGATTGAAAATATAAATTTCAATTGCGTAAGTTGGTGTTATGTTCGTTGTGAATATTTTTTCTATGCATTATTTACAAACAGTTAGGGCTTATTTCATAGTGGCCTGCCAGCTGACAACGAAAGTTATAACTAATTGCATTTATCCGACTTGTTACTTGAGCATTTCGAGTTATTGACGATTGTGCTGCAAATGTGATACTGTTTTCTTTCAAGGATTGCCATAGTGATGGCATATTTCTGAGTAGCAATATGAACTTAGGTGTGGTCACTTGGAGTAGTTTGGATATTGAAATTGTCAAAGTCGAAATCTACTATTTGTAGGAATCTAATCTCAAAATCTATTAAGGCAAACTTATTTTTATTACAAGCATGCAGTCTTTCCACCAGTGGTATTTGGTGAAGTAGGTAGGAGCCCTAGATCTTTAATCTTGTTACACCGCTTAATATCCACCCATATCGCACCCGTCTGACAGTTTAAAGGTAATTGTGGTTAGTAGTTAATTAGATTTCCTAGTTGCAGTTTATTACAATGGATATGAAATTAATAAATTTATCGACAAAAATTCGAACTTAGTACTAAATCACCCCTCTCTCCCTCCCCCTTCGGTAGACTATAATGGAAGCGACTTGGCGTGAAAAACCGGACTTCTTCAAATTGGTCAACTCCACCCCGGGCATGTATTATTACAATCTTCCCGATTGGGCTGGTCTCGGTGCCGCTTTGTAAGCTATCCTGAATTGAAGGCCTTGCTGTTGAAGACATCTTAAGTCTCTCTTATTTGTTGCAGTTACGTTCCACACGCTTACCGTTGTCTTCTGCCTGATGCCGATGGCCTATCACCGGAAGAATATCAAACTCATCTCATCAGCGCTCTCTTAAGACTTCCCCTAAAGGCAGCTCTCCACATCTGTGATCTTAATCGTGAACTTATCTCTTGTCTCCGTAATCATGACTACGCATTCAGTTCGGCGCAAGTGAGATTCGATGGATTGACTGGAATCAATGACGCAATAGAAAGTCTAGCTTCGAGATCTACTACCGGTGATTCAGTAGGAATTGAGGGGAAAAGTGATGCGGAAAGTGAGAATAAAATGGCTCCCATTTGTCAAGCACAACTCTACTGTTTGCGATTTGGACTGATAACGCCTGGGACAGATACTAGTGAAATGCTTCAGCTAGTCCTGAGAATGGCAAATGCGGTTGAGGAGGATAGCAATGTGAGCACATATTATGATTATCGGAGTTGGCTGTTAGTAGTATCAACTTCCTCAATTGTCTAACTTCGATGTAGGTTAGCTGATTGCTACAATTCCCTCTGTAGGGTTTTGCCCATAGCGAAGCAAAAAAAGTATTGCAAGTTCTGCTAGAGGGGAAGTCCTTCATTACTGATTATTGGAAGCATTGGATCGCAATTCCTACCTCGTTTCAATAATAGAGCTCAGAGGAGGAAGGGGGGAGCAGAAGAAGTGTTCCATTGTTGTCCCCTTAGGTTATGTACTAGATTTTATTCTCCGGTTGTTCATGAACTTACTTGTCTCTCTTTTTTTCCGGAATCAGATACACAAGACCCATCTAGGATACCTTTAAAGTATAACAGTTTACTTGAGGTGGATTCCAAGGTTCTATCCTGAACCGATTCTTCAAAATACTTCTCATTTTATACATAACGTTGTGGTTACATTCAGTTGCTATTTCAACTTTTATCCCTCCCCCCCCCCCCCCCCAGGGGGGGGGGGTGTTGGCACATGGTATTAGAAGGATCTCTGATAGAAGCTGCTTAGAGCTTTGTCATAGGAACTCTGATATCAATTTTTTATGAGAGCTCTCAGTGACCTTCATCACTTCATGCGAAAATCTTCTTGATGAACTTCACATTTTATCGCTAACTTTGAGAAATTTTAAAGATCTGAGTAATTTTATACTTATCTATTTGCAGTCATTATATAAAATGGTTCTCTTTGCCAAATTTTATTCTTTATCTTCTTGTAGTACGTCAATAACCTCTCCGAAGTGGTGAGACGTGGTATTGAGGAAGCAACGATGTACATGAATGAGGAACGCACCAAAATCATTCGGGAACAGGTTTGTCGAATTATCATCTAATAAGCTTCTCCTAGTTGTTAATCCATTGGCAATATTATGTTACCTATCAAGTTTCTTTGATATTAGGGTATATTACGCCAGTTGCCGTATCTGGACAGATTAGTCAATTGGTGGTCACCTCCCATTGACACACAGATTCATGGACGAGCTCTGAATCTTTCCATTGGTGAGTTCAAACCTTATCTTCTTGGTGTGCGCGTTAAGTGACCACGAATTGTCGATCATATAAAATTGATTGTGACTGGTAAATCTGTTAGCTTGATCAACGTCTATTTCCTCAGTGCCAGGGTATTTATGAGCTCATATGATAAATAAGAATTAATGCGGACATTGCCCACTGTGATTTTACTCTTCTATAATGCACGTTCTTATTGACGTCTTAGTCAAGGTTATGCCGTTCCCGTTGAATAAGCCGAGTCACTTCTTGAGATGCATCAAGTTAATCATCCAATCAAGTTAATATCTCCTAAATATTTACATTTAGGCTGTCTTCGTTATCGATATTCCAATGAAAACAAGTTCTATCGGTATTGAGTTGATATATTTATCTTTTCTTCAGACAATTGAAGATACCTTTATTAAGAGATTCTACTGATGTGTTGAAGTTGTTTTCAGAGGTTTTGAAAAGGGATTATGCAGTGAACTATGGGTTGGAGATGGAATTTACAACTTGGTGAGATTGAAAATAGAAGACTGTATAACTTTACCTCGTGCATTAATCAGACATATTCATAATTTCAAATTGAGTAGGAACTTTAATCACTCAGTGGTATATATCACGCAATCTCTACGAAATTAAGCTGTTATAAACGACAAGTCACATGAGCTGAAAATCAATGTTAGGCAGAGAATAACGCTAGAGTATATTTCAGTAATTATTCCATTCCAAATAGCTTTGCAATTCTCCCTATGCACAGAAATTATTCATTTTGTTTATCAATATTTTCAGGGCAACTTGTAACCACAGATACAATTTTTCCCAAATCCAGTCCTTCACCATCACAACGAGAAAGCTTATCCAATGGAAATGCAACCTTGGCTTTAGACGAGGAAAAATCATTAACCACTTCACCAGAACCTCATCAGTCACTATCGTCTTCCTCTTCCATTTGGTCTTGGTTTCTTCCATCCACCAGTGAAACTTCTATCGTAACTGCAGAACCTGATCGGTGATCCCCGTACGCCCACTTAAGATGAGTGGATGCATATAGTTTATCGATCTCTCACTGCTCTTGTTTGTTCTTCTTTCACCATTTGATCATTTGACTTTGCGTTCGAACTCTTCGTTATAGGGTGCACATTACCACTTGTATTTTTAACTTTTGTGCACGTGTAATGAATACATATCAAATATAATTCGCTACGGAACCAAATTCTTCACCCAGTGCGGGTTTTTTTATGAAAATGTGCAGAAGGGAGATTTTTTATGCAGAGTATGATTGGTGAATGATCTTTACTGTAAGCGAACTAATATGGAGAAGAGAATTTGGAATGGACCTGAGTTTCAAGCGAGAAATTGGATAAGTACGAGATCAACCAGATTATGCCAGCGTGTGGGTGACGTGAATTCGCAGCCCAAATAAGTGGTCGTGCTGAAAACATTACAGGTGGTTCGAGCTCATTGCGGGTCTAGATTTATTTTAAAACCGGGTGTTAGCGTCGGGGAAAACATTATCATGTTTAACGTTTTACACCTTCTTTATCTATTTAGATTAACAAAAGTGCAAATTCGCTATCGAAGGTTCTTCTGATCGTTTCGCACTTGAAGCTCGTCAATGGTTTCCAGCTTTAAAGAGAACATATTATTTTTTGCCTACAATGCCCTTGGCGTTTTTCTTTTGTTATGAGAACCTGACCATAACCAAAGATTACCTTGCTGTGATGATTGGTTAATCTTAGACAAAATTTGTGTCAGGTTTGACAGAAATGTAAATCATTATTTTCGAACGAAAAATATGACTGTTAAAACTTTGAATTCTTATATTTAATTATCAAAATGAACCCAAGTATGAAGTAAATAAATTAGAAATATAGTTTTCAGGAGATTGTTTGCTGGCGTTTAGAAAGTTAAGGTAATTATAAAGTAGAACTTACAGTTGTAAGGTTTAAATAAATTTTACCCAAGCGTGTACCCAATTGACCTTTTAATTTATTTGGGTTTTTGGTGCACATTATTACTATTTAGAAGAGGGATGTTATTACGCATTCAAATGCCGATGACAGGTAACTAGTTATTTATTTGCCATAGATTGTGTTTAACCTAAAATAGTGTAATGTCAAAGGTACTATCTCAATTCTGTTCGGTTTCTCCAATTCCTTGAATATGAGCATAAAATGATGTAAAATTCATATGACATTTGTCATCTAGTGATAAAATTTTGCTTCAACCGAAATGATTAACGAAAATTAATTAATAAATAGCGTTGTTTTCGGGATCCGATTTTACTTTTTATTTACTTGTGACCAAATTTCTATAAATAAAAGTCTTGACTAATGTTTAAAAATGATAAAAGTATTTGCCAAATGGGTTTTAAACATGCTAAATAAATTTATGCATTAAGTGTCCATAAATTTATTATGCCAATCCTTTGATAGAATTGGTCACAATAAAATGTTTTTGGATCTTGTCCTACTGAGAAGGTCATAAAATTGGGCTAAATTAGAGCAACTTCTGCACATTCACTCTTAGGGGCTTGCTATACATACTCTAGTCGCTGTTAGCATTAACTTAGCTCACACTATTTCACGTTTCTTAACTTTCAGTGCAAGCAGTGAGATGAATGAAACATCATTTATTAAGAGTGAGGTTGATTCTGGAATGAGAGTTGAACTTTGTGTAAGGCCCTATAATTTATCCAAATAGATTTAGGAACTTTATTCAAATAATCCTTCAATTCAAGCTGCCGCCCTATGTAAGATATCAAAATCCATGAGCCCTGGCGCTCCTTTGGGCTCATCAACCGCTGCAGATTTGATGCTCTCATTTTGTTGTCAAGGGGATTGCCGTGTAAGGGCTACAGCAATTTCTTGTCTTTCAGACTGGGCTAAATACTATTCAAAGAAATCAGCTGCCATTACAGATATCGAAAAATTTAACTGGATCTCGAAACACTGGTTGCAAGTTTATACTCTTGCCTGTAAAATTCTCACAGAGGATAACGCAAGAGTTCGCCTAGTCAGCCTAAAATCTATTCACTCATTAAGTCTGCGCTTTGGCCAGAAAGAATTTTCTCTGGATACCGTCAACCCGCTTGAGTGTGCATCTCTTGATTCGCAGTTCTTCTCAAATCGTGCTCACCCTTCTTGTAGAAAACCTGTGAAACTGATTGATGACGCATTCAGTAGAATTTGCGATCGTTTTCAGGATGGCAGCCGCTTTGTTAGGGTATCTGCTGCTGAATTGATTGCTGATTTAGCGGAGGTAGTTACCATTATCTTAAACCCTACTCTTTCTCATGTCTCAGTTAGGAATTTCCTTAAAAAGCTTTCAAGTTAATAAATGAGCTTGTAGTTCACAGACGAACATTTACCTTGCCTCTTATTTTTGAGAATCTATGCTAATTTTGATTCACTTATTCAGCCTTTCCTTTCCAATTTACTTCCCAAATGTTTCACTGTTTATATTGCTATCTATGTCCACTGTCTTGTGTTTTTATATATTATTTTATTTCAGCCACCTCAGGTATATTAATTTGTATGTTTTGAATTCAATATTCTTATTGTGTTGTTTGGGTACCATTGTATTTCTCAATTGTTCTGTTTGAAATATCAATTAACCTATCACTATTGGGCATTTAATTACGCATATTGGTAGACTCTACTATGACATACTTTTAATTAACTGACTTTGAATTTTTTTGCTAATACATTTCATTTATTTAGCTAAATGAACTCCTTCATTTCCTTTACCTATTAGTTAGTTTCCGATGACACTCTAGTGCTTACTCTTGAGAAGACAGTGATGTCTGACCGGAAGGTTAAGCGCTATTGCGAACGAGTGGCTGCCAAGGGAGGGATGGACAAAATTTCCCAACTGAGTACTCTCTCAAACTCCTCAAAAAGTCGTCGTCCAGGGGCCCAAAAGGGATCGAGTGATATTGATTCCATCCCGCTTCTTGCAACTGGTATTCCTGGGGCGTTCATATGTGGACTGGAAGATGAGTTTCAAGGTACGTTTATTATTAAAAATTCATTCGTTTCTCTTATTAATCACTAGTTTACTACTACGATACTATATTTTACATCTTTGATTCAATTTTTTTAAACAGCCATATATTTGCTCTGCTTATATTGATGTGTGACAGAACACGCTTCTTAACTCAATTACCCAAAAATTGCATCTATTATGTTTGTTTGTAGAAGTTCGTTGTGCTATGCTCAAGACAATAACTAGAGTTGCGGCGCGGAATACCCTATTCGCTTCACTGTGTCAAGATATCCTTGTTGACATGTTGACAGATGATATTCAGGCTGTTCGACTTCTCGCCATTGAAGCACTCCAGGTTGTTGGAGATCAGGTTAGTATTTCGATTATTATCGGTTAATATGAGACGTGATAGAATGCGAATTAGCTTTCAATAGGATTCCATAGTGGTAATGCCTCAAATATGTGCCGTATTTATTCTACCTGATTTATTATCATTACGGACGCTGATAGTGAAACAGGGAAGATGTCTAAAGGGAGCTTAGGAAGTGAAATCTACATAGGCTTTTTTATCGATTAAAGGTGGACCAAAGCACTGTAGGTTACAGGATCGTTCGAAAGCGATTTCTGCCTCCACCATATTCAGTATTTGAACACTCATATCGTTCCTGTTGGTCTTCATACTGGCTAGTGCTTTCGTATTTGCTATAGATACTGCTAATTAGTAAGCTCGCATGGAAGCAAAAGGTAGATTAAAGAGTAAGTACAATTTGGATATTCAATGACGGTGGTATCACGTGCCATAATGTGGCGGTAAGCACTGATATTCGGGTTGCAATGCGTGTCTTAAGAACTTGTTGAGTTTTACTCTTCCTTTCATTTTATCCTAGGTACCAATTCTCACCGACCAAATGTCGATTGTGACTTCAGCGTTGGCAGAAGACTGTGCAGTTGTTCGGAGACGTTTGCACGACTTGCTTTCGCGTTGTAGGCTCGGTTCACCACCCTGTCTACTTTCTCTTCTCGATGGTCTTATAATGAATATGCGAATGTATAGGGAGGATAGGGATTCTATCTGGAAGTGAGTGATAATTCGTGATTAATTTTTTGGTGTATTCAACATTGGTGTATGTTCAGAAGCTCCGTTTGGGCATAACTTTTTGTGGGGTGGAATATTTTACACTTAAGTGAGTTTTAAGTGTTTCCCGCATCGTATCTGAAAGTAAAACCAGATTACGCGCTGATTCTCCATGCCATGGACTCCGCAAATGAACTTGAGATCAGGAGACACTGTTTTATCAATCACCACAAATCCGAAGATGGTCTACTAGTTGGTAGACTCCTTTGTCTCTGAGATCACAAGGTTTTCTCTTCGATGAATAGAATGGTAAAGGATAGAAACATTCTGAATTAACTTCATTCTGCGATGTCAGTTTGCCTGATTGTTATGGAGGTCAGATAAAGCAAGATTCTTCTAATTCCTTGACACTCGAAAAATGCTTCTTAAAATATGAAAGTTCTTCCTGTATGTTGGAATGCTTCCTCAATAATGAAACTTTGTAAAGTTTATTGCCTCGCACGGCAAATACGTAGAATTCGGGAACTGTATCGAAATAGGTGTAATGATGCATGTCCATTTATATAAGCTCAGCTTCTTACTGAGATACACTAACGTTACGATAACTCAGAAGTAACAGTTTCATGACACGTGGCTTAGAAGAATGCTTCGCTTATTCTTTCGTTAAAATGTTTGATTGTTTAGCTAAGTGAAAGTACGAGCAAGCGATGATTAAAAAACCTGAGTATTCTAGAAACGAATTGTTGTCACTGCTGTTACTTGTCGAAATTATTAATCACCTCAAATTTCTTAACGGAGGTGGATTGCCCGAGTTTAATTTGTCAAACATTTGTCATTTGTTGCCTTTTGTGCGTGATTTTAGAAATTCAAAGCTTGTTACTTTGGTATAGTTTTACGGATATTTTTTGTGTATTTATACTCAAGTCAGTAGTGAAGATCACCATAGTTTGTGAGTTTATCATGTTAGATAGTTCGCTCCTTTTTCTTTTAATCTTTTTTTCTAGTTGTGCGGCATCCATTGGTCGTCGTCACCCTGTGTTTGTTGAGTTATCCGCTACTAGCTTGCTAAAAACTCACCCCTTCTATGGTGAAGAGGTACCCTACAAGGAGGATCCAATTTACATCACTGTGGCTTTAATTGTGCTCAATGCCTACCCAGCCAAACCCGATATGGCGGCCCAGTTCCCGCAACATCTTATATCTTCACAGGCATGTTAACTACTTAACTAATTCTACTTAAATAATTTCAGTAGACATTCCATATGACCTTTTTTAGTAAAAATTGTACTATGTATTGCTCCAATTGAACGTGGGATGCTTAGCTATAGCTGAGAGTAAAAAGTTTTGGAGATGGTTCACGGCGTTTAAGATTGTCATTTTAATTTGATGCCACTAATAAAGATGGCATTTTGATACTCGACGTTTCAATCACCACTGTCCCCATTTGAGGTCTGTTGTACTTTGCACTTCTCTTCGAGCTCTTGCTTTCTTTTCATGTTTCAAAGCTTTTGTTCGAATTCCTTTGAGATGAGAATTCACGCTTTTAGAAATAGGAATTCATATTGGCAAACATTTAGCCGTTGCAATTCAGTCATACCTAAGTCTTCTTCGATCGATTTTATTTTCTGTGAGTTTCGTAGGTTTTCCTTCTGACACCTACTTGGTAACAGATAATTTGGTAGAAGATTTAGATTTAGACGAAGTCTTCTTTGAATCTTGGCCCCAGCAATCTGCTGAGTTATCTTTTCTTATGACTTTGGACGGGTGTATACCGAAGATTAGCCTTTTAACAGTGTTAAGGGGGGCCCTAAGAGGGAGTTGTAAAAGGACCTTCTCCTTAATAATATTAAATTTTTATTTACCTAGATCTATCTGCGTGAAATGATGCCGCATCTGTTACCTAAGGAGATGCTGCCTTTGCCTTGCATGGGAAAATTATCTACTGACTCGTATCCTCCAGTAAAGGTAGGTTCGTCATGTTTAAGTGCTTGATATCACTCTATGTCTACTGTACTAATGTTGAATTTTGTTTGTTTTCAAAGAAAGCACGTGTTGAAGATGGAGAAACTGCGGATGCCCAATTTTTACGATTCCTAACCTCCACAGTCGAGATGCTGCATCGTTTGACAATGGAATGTGCTGAATCTCTTCCTGCTCCTAGAATAATATCCCAGAAACTGGCGAAAATTGAATATATGGAAGTCGAGTAAGTTGCTACTACCCTTTAAAAGCGACATGAAGTTCCTCTAAATAATACAAAAGAAGTTTAGAGTTCATCTGGCAATGAGTAAGACGATTTGAACTGATTTTGTAACAGGGCAAACAGTGTCGGTAGAAGTCGTGGGCAAAGTGATTGATAAGAAAAAGTTGATAAGATCGGAGTGGGGACTTTAATTTGATGTGGCTCTACTGCCCGGTCCCATGAACTCTCTATACGACTGAATTATCAAGGCAATTACTTTACTGTTAATCTAATGGATGGATTACTTCATATTTCAAATGTTATAAGACGCAGGGTTGATCTCTTTTAAGCACTTTGAGCGGACTCTGCTATGGTAGCTCAGGTCAACCCGCTACTGCCTATGCTGGCTCCCCTGCAAAATTCACAAACTGCACTTGAACCTTATGCGCCTACTTCCTGGGATTGCGAATAGAGTTAAAGCAGTCTCTACAGCTTGGTCCATTCCGAATTCATGCCTTCTGTAACTATCTGACGAATCTACGATATTTTGTAAAATGCGGATGAATGCAAGCGTCTTTCTTTGAAATCGATATCCGATGAAACGGTCAACTTTAGAAGCTTTCTAATAACTGATGAGGAGAACCTCAAAGGTGCAATCTATGGAGACGCCAAAGCTGCTTGTATTCAATATAAATAATTGATTTCAGGTCTGAAATCTCAGAAATTTACAACTTACTTCTCTTTTTTTTTAAATAAATAAAGCACTTTCGGCTTGGCCTTCCTATTTATCTTCAATTGAGTGAATGCATAAATGTCACCAGGAATGCTCGATTGAGTAAGATCAACATTGTTAAAATTACGAAATTATCGAGTAAAACCATGTTTAAGTACTTTTGAAGAAACAGATCTAACCCGCATTGTTTACAAGCACGAATCTCCTTTGGGATGTCTCTTTATTAGAGAATGCGTAGCGTATTGAATTTGCTTAAAGGGTATCTAAAATATCCCAGAAAGAGCATTTGTTTTCTAGGTCAAATTTCGGTATATTATGGGGCATAGCTCTACCGGGGGGGGGGGGGGAATTACACACTCCATGTAAGGGGGAGTCAGGCCAACGGCTTACAATGTCCAGAATCTAAACCATGGAATGGAAAGCAAGTTTAAGTAAGAACAATTTGAGGTGGTTATATATCTCTCGTGTCACACTCTTTTCTTCCCTCTTCTCTAGTGAGAATAGCGGTGCAGATTTGCATAGTCGGAATTGCGTGAATCGCCTCAAAAGTATAATCAACGAAGAGTTGAGAATCTGCCAGCGAACATCGGAAGACAATGCCTGCTTGGGACATCTGCCTCACTTTCTTTCCTGCCTTCTCAAAGCTGTGCTTTCTCTTCTCTCGGCCTCTCTACCTGATGATAAAATGGACTCCCTCTGTGCCGCAGATGCTGTTGTGGCAACGCCTGATCAACAAGCTATTCAGGTTCAGCAAGCACTTCGTTTAACAATTAAGGTAAGGAGAACATTAAATTTTGTGTTCGCTTGTTAGGTCTTATGAGTTTGCTCTCGAGAACTTAACTCTCCCACATCACAAGTTGGTTGGAAGGCAGAATTGGTTTAGATGAACCAGAAGTCATGAGGAGTTAAAATCAGGGCAAATCGGAGGTAGTTGATAGTTGCGTCTACAAATTGAGCCACTAAGTGAGAAGGCATGGATAAGATAAGCACCCAGACGAATGTAATGTCTTGGTTTGCATAGAGCACCGCCCTGCATGTAGAATTATATTATAATTCTAGGATTCCAAAGTTTAAATTCTATGATTTCATTCCATATGCAAAGTAGGCGACCATATTGGATGCTTAAACACCTAAGTGGATTATTTTTAAGGAGAATGTTTTAGAAGCTAGGTACCGAATTTTGCTCTTAATTTTTCTTCAGGCTATATCTTCTATCTATTATCAATTTTCATAACGCTACCAGACTGGAGAAAGAAGACTAAACCTTTGTCTTGAATTCGTCGGGTTGAAATTTGCTTTGTGCACTGTTACTTTTTTGATAGCATGTTTCGTAAGCCATTTCAGTTGCAAAATTCGAACCTATAGTCGTAGATTGTTTCAGCATAAGTAAACTATATCACTTAGCTTCGATGTACCCCTATCTTGAGTATGAAGTGGATGAAGATCGAACGTTTGGCTGTTAGAGGCAAAGATTTCTCTATGACACGTCTTGGTCCCTAAGAATTTGAACATTGGAAATGCTTGAAGGCAGTTGGCTCGATTTGAGCCTAGCAATTAGACTCATTTTGCATTGACGTAGAAAAAGAACAGATTAATTAGGTGCAATAGCGGTTTCAACGATTGTTCAAATCCCATTGTGTGAGAATGGTGGGGGGGGGGGTGAGAGGATGAGGATTAAATCGAAGGAAATTATTTTACTAGCCAGATCACGCTGGCTTTTTGTTGTGATTCATGATCAAATTGAACTAATTGCTCGAGTCAATAATTGGATGATCATCCTCACTGTGGAGGCATATGATTGGACAAAACAATGGATTTGTCGGTGAATAACTACTGCCCCGTTATATCGTGAGCTGTCATGGCTTTCGATGGATGGCCAGGTGTTTCTTCACCTTCTTGTCAGCTTTTTTATGAACTCTGTTTCGTCACTTTCCAGCATTGCTCTTTCATTGAATTTCCCCGATATAAATAAATACCTTTTATATCTACTCATTTGAAATAAATGAACAAAAATTTTTGGGAGAAATTTTATTGCATCCCTTTTCAGTACAACTGCTATCTTGATACCTACCAGTGAACTAAATTCAGGTCTTGAGTCTAATGTAATTTGTAGGCCGAGCACTTGTTTTTCGGATTGACCGCCAACGAAGTCAGCACAATCCACACTCTCCGTTCCGCAGCCCATCGTCTACAGATCTCCTCTTTCCACGACACGGAGGCTGTTCGGCGCGCAGTCAAAGAAGTTGTCGACGTTTTCTTAAGCACCGACGGCATTGTATCTGCCGCTGAACGCATTCGTAAGCCCCAGGCTCAACTTCTCTGCCCACCACCTATAAGTTCAGAGACGAATTCAACGACAATGTCGGAGAAGAAGTCAGAGGCCATTCCCGAAGTTCGATTTACAGCCTTTCTTTCTTCGGTGGCTGTTCCAATTCGGGCTGTCATCACAGGATTAACTCTGGAGCAAGCTATGTAATCATAATCACTAGTGTACTCCCAATTTTAAGGCTTTTTACGAATTATTGCTTCAGGGTATACATAACAAGTAACAAATTCACCCTAAGACAGTGTTTTAGACATTAAGAACCTTAACCCTAAAGTATTTAAATGCTCCTCCTTGTGTGCCTAAGTCGAAAGCCCGAACTTACCCAAGGTTAGAAGGTGAGGAAGTCACTGAATGCCTATATTTATTTATGTTCCTTAAATAGAAATATTCATTTGAAAGATTGAGATAGTTCAGGAGTTTTAATTGACGGCTTGTAAAATGGGGTGTGCAAGGGCGTACTTCGGGATCTACATTTAGGAAAAGGTCCAATTTCAAAGCCAGTGATAAAAGCCATGGCTATTTAATCAGTAACATATTGGGTCTCTACTGTCCTTTTATGTTTTTATTTCGCTCCAAGTTGGACGAACTTATCGTCTCAACGCCATCTCTGTTTACTTGCTCCCGTAGCGATCCATTTTCTTTTAATCTGGTTACTGAGGTAACATCACTTCATAAATAGGATCTAGTCATTATATTATCCTTAAACTTCCTCAATGAGCATTGCGCACATTCTTGTTTTTATTAAATTTTCATTGGCCTATTTTTTATGAAGTAGTCAATATCACTCATATTTATACGATTTCTGGAACTAATTGTGGTAGGAAGATGAAAGAACTCCTTGGTGTACGAATTCTGCATCAAGTGTTTAGTATATTTACAAATTTAACTAGTAAGTGTGTGTTTATTTGGATACTTAAATCTCTGCCTTTTTCTCTGTGAAATAATTGTCTGAAAGCGTCAAATTGAAGATTGGCTGTGTTGGGAACTCATATTGTACAGTTTTTTTGTATCAAATTTGATTAATTCGCTCTAAATTTTTTGCCAATTTTTAGCAATGCTAATAAATATATCTCTAACACTCTAGTGACCGAGTCAGGGTTGTGTACTACCGGCCAGATACTGGCAAACAACATAAGCTCCAACAAACTTTGTGGAAACCTCCTGCGAACTGTTGGTCACCTTTACTCCAATCCTCTTATTCTGAGGAGACTGATAAACGGTCTCTACCTCTGCCATCTTCCGAATGCAGATCCCTCGAACTACAGGTTAGTTAAATACAGTACTCAAATTTTGTAAGTAGCGCTGATTTTACTCAATCGCTCTTTTCTATTGAGACCAAGCTGGAGTTTGCTGCCTCTGGATGGACTGCTACGGCAACGATGGAAATTGGACTGGGACTCATTGTTCCTGTGGCAGCAGATGATAGTGGTGATGTTAACGAAAAGGCAGCGATAGCTCCTTTCTCTGGTGTTATTTCTCTACTCCCTCCAGGCGTGGTTGGAAAAGTTAAAATGCACCCTACGGATACGTCATATACTTGGTGAAGGAGTTGTATTTGTGGAATCTGAACACAAACGGCTATTGTAAATTGATTTTGTAATAAAATTTGTATCTTTTTTATGATATGTGTCTTTCCTTTCTAAGTTTTGTTATTAAGAGCATTAATAAAAATATGACTGTGAAGGTGTACACAGTGTTCGAATACTTTATCCCTTAGTCTTCCTTCACCGTAAGTGGTACTAAAATGTCCCAGTTTTCAGATTCAAAATAAAATGTTTAGTTACGCACAAACGTTACCAGCTCTGTGCAGAATAGGCTTTAATTTAGAATGATCAGTACGCGACACGGGTGATAACCAATACTAAAACCCCTCACAATGTTGCTAACTCCGTCACACCGAGATAACACTTAGTAGTTTAATGGAGAACAATGAAGAGGAGGCGGTAGTCTTGTGATGAGAACAGAAAATGACCATGTTTTAGGGGAGAATCACTAATGTGTTGGACAGTGGTGGAAAAGTAAAGAACTAATAATGGCCGAAAGTGGAGTATGGTTGGGCAGAAGTCGATGAGAAAAATATCGGAAAACTTAAATGTAAATGGGAAATGAAGTCACGGTGGAATAAATCAAGAAATGAAGGACTAATCAAACAGCTGAACCAGTTAGATCATCTATTTCTTCCTTTAATGATAAGATTTCGCAGATGAGTACTTCGGTCTAAAGGCTGGCGTAGAACATTTCTAAATTAGAACGAATTTAGTTTAATATAATTAATATAACTGGCGGATTGAGTATAAAACTTATTGGTGGTAACGTAGAACTTTCTATATCCAAAGGCGTCAAAAACAAATGTAAAACAAAAGATTTACAAAGAAATATGAGAATTAAGTTATGTTCAAACTAAAAGCAAATTAGACTACGGTTTCTTAAAATGAGAACACTAATTTATCTGCCTTCCCTAGCATATATTTTGGAAGTATTGTAAAACCACTCAAGGTCTATTGCGGTTTCCTGATCTTGTCTTATCTCACTGCAGCTGACTTTGGAGGTCATACTTGTCTCATACTCTTCAAAAGTACATTTTGGGACACTATGACTCACGCCTACGCAGATTGTTTACAAAGGTGCATTAAGGTCTGTAGAAATCTCGTCTCCGGATAATGTCGCCACTACTCTAAGGTACTAGAATCATTCCTTCGTATTTGCACACTGTTCCAATTTAACCCTTAAGATCCAGTCTCTTCAGTTACTTCAATCCATTATACTCCACCAGCAATAGCCGCATCCACTTTATACACACTCGCTCCCACCAGTTTGGTCTTGTCTCCTTCTTTTTGATCACCCCCCGAGTTGTTGTCGTGGTGAGGACTGGGAAACGACAGGAAATGTAGGCGGTTGAGTAGTTATGGGCACTTCAGATAATTTAACTACTATTTTGCCCATTGAGGACTCTCCAACACCCTCCACCCCCCCCCCTAACCTATTGTGCTTGCATACACCCTCTAACACATCTCCAGTCTTTCCTCTGATTAGTTAAGTACACATCCAGTGGTCCCTTTATCTTATCAAGTGCGGTAGAAAATGGAGTGGAATAGATAACACTGTAGTTAATGGGTCAGATGTGATCAACCTTCCTTCTTCCCAAAAGATTTATTTATTTCAAATGGCAGGCGTTATGATAGGTATCATTAGCCCTTTAGTTGACTTCGGGCTTCACAGAGGGGAGGAGAAATATCAAAATGAGAAGAATTCGAGAGGAAGAACGGAAGTGATTCACAGATGTAAAAGAAACAGACAGACACAAAGGTAAAAAAAGGAGATGTGAGTACTGTGAAAGTAGTCGAAAATGAAATACAGTGGGGTCATGGTAGTTTGAAGTCCGAAGTCAACTGCCGATTTATAGACTTTTTTGCCGTATGAGTATACGTTGCCCAGGGTGCACCACATGGAGGTAAGTCTATCGCACACCCCTCTTCCCAAAAGATAACCTAGCTGATATGAGGCGTTGTAACAGGAATTATATCGCTTCAATGTTTTGACACTTACCGTCTTGGACTTAAAAGGTAAAACTTGTCATTCGCATTGGTATTAAACTGTTTAACCGGGCTACAAATCTACCACATGGTAGATTCACGAATCTCACCGTCATTTCACTTTAATACCACGTGAACCAATGGTACAAGACGGAATCCACGTGTTCTATTCAATTTTATTTTCATCACTCACTGAACGAGTCTTCTTCATTTGACTAATCACTGTGCTCGGTTTCAGACAATGAAATACATTCTCGACAGTTTAATAATCTGGATTTTTCTCCTCATTTTCACGATCAATTATGTTCTTCTCTGTGATCTCCAAAAGCAGTTATTCCTCTGGTTCTCCATTGAAATCTTGCCAAAAGTAATCAGTGGGGGTGTTCTAGCATTCTTAATAACTTTCAATTATAGAAAGAATAAAAGGGGGTGCAGATCCTTTTGAAGCACAAACAGCCAATCAAATCTCACTTCCATCTCCTGAATGTTCACTTGAGGATAGTGAGCTAACTGGCACACTAACTTTCTCAGATGACCTGGAAACTTTGGAATTCGAAAGCTTGTCAAGTAAGTATAATTGATAGCAATACCTTACTCCAGGTTGAATAGTACCGAGTTATTTGCTAACTCTGTTATATAATTGAACTAGTAATGATATGCGTTTTAAAACTACCGAATTTTTTGTTGGCATAAGAGCGATAACTATAAGTTATAAATAATGACATATTGTGAACCGACACGGTTTGCCTGGCTATAAAAGTTGATCGAAGATAATTTTCAAATTGTCGTCCTAATATGATAGGTCTCCCATAAATCATATTGTTTAGACCCACTGAAAGTATAGAGGATGGCTGTGAAGAGCACGGCTCAGTCGGAGACTGACCTCAGTAGCTATTGTATTTTAATTAGTATTGATGAGGTCAGGCATAGCGTTAACGATTACAACCTCCGTGAAAATCGATAGCCTCTAGACAAAGCATAAGAATTGTAGCTCTGAAAGGAGTCATGATTTGACAAAATTATTGCTCTTGTTCTATATATATATATATATATATATATATATATATATATATA
>UZAE01013034.1:13948-27586 GCA_900617975.1 Rodentolepis nana | reverse complement strand
GGAGGTGGGGGGGGGTGGGAGTAATAAAGAAGTATACAAGACAGAATGAACGGAACAAGCAGATCAATCCACTGACCGCACTCTAGAGTACAAAATATCAAGCGGTGGCCAAATCCGCTGTCTTACTTACTGTCCATATCACAGCCACCAGGCGTGTAGAGATGTCTCAGCAATTCTCGAACAGTTTCGGCGTCATCTTTCGGCAGCGAAACCTGATTATTTGTTGTTTCCTATAATAATAATAATAAAAGATAGGGAAGTAGCAATTAAAGTAGCGGCAATTATGAATAAGGCAATAAATTTTAATTTCTTATGAGAAATACAATTTGGCTTCAATTAAGTAGCACAAGGAATTAGCAAACCCACACTTGGGAACGATTGAAGGTAAAGGTTGTAAAAAAAGTACTCATTGGATCTAATAATATTTAAATCACAATTTAGCACTAGGCTACTTAGAAGAAGCTCAATTAAATTATTGATTCAAGGGGAGTAAGGAAAGATGGAAATTAATGTAGCACAAAACGCAAAGTAAGTTGAAATGGGACAAAAATCCTCTTTAAGCCGAAGCACCACTAAAGTACACTTAACTAAGTACTTAATTAAATAAAGGTGACGGTGGTGGCGGCGAGGTTAACAATTTTGCCACGTGGAAGCCCTCTCAGACCAAGCTTGAATAAAAGTCCTTCCAAAGTAGGCTGATCTCCATGCATCAAGATCTGTTCAATTTGTAAGTGAATGATCACTTATGAAAGAGCAACATTAGAAGTTAAGAACTGCCTTATAGGAATCTGGTCTTTTACTCGAAGAAAGCATTGATTAATAGAGAAAGGCGGCTTGATTTCTCAGATTAATTTTATTAGGTAGATAGCTTTACAAATTTAACTTAAAGGATTTCAAGAACGAAATACCAATGCTTCGACACATATTCAGTAAATTAAAATCAGGATCAAATAATATATATATATAGATTGCGTCACTTGATGAGGTAATCAAGCAGACACACGCACGCACGCACTAAGAGATGTTACCTCAAATCGCGATTGGAACATAGCTTTGAAAACTGGTGAGTAGAGGGAGAGGATGGCTCGATGGCAGTGCAGCTTCTCGTTCTCTACTAGAAGAACCATGTCACTAAAAAGAAAGGGCTCCCGGAAATCGTAAACCTCGCGTTCATGGTCATCATCCTTTTCTGAGGAAGAGTTTTCATCCGACCTTGAAGAAAACCAATGTAAATAAAAGCATTCGGTTAAACAGAAGGCTGGTTTAAATAAGGGAAAATAGGCTCAGTGATATTAGCTAAGACTAGACACACATGATACAAGCAGAAAGGATAAGAAATGTGGAGTTGGGAAAATGAACGCAAGTTGTGCGTGTACGCAGCACACAAGCGTCCGGATTGGTCGGACATCCCGAAGCAGTGGAACGGGATTGGCGGAAAGCTAAACGGGGGGGGGATTTTATAAAAAGGAAATTTTCTAACACATCAATAGATTCAAGCATTCGTGTTATATTACTACTATGAAGATCAGTACTATGTGGGTGATATCTTATTGCCAGTATTAAATAATGTTACAAAAATTATTATAAATATATATCAGTAAATGGAAAAGCAATAAAGTATTTATTTAAGATTAATTTTAGTCATATATATTTTATGAATCTGCTAACAAGGCAATTGGTTTAGTACAAGAATAGAAAACTAAAGACAATAAATTACTCTGGGTTTTTATAGTTTTATGGTCGAATATAGAACACGTAAAGCCTAAGATTTGTTAGTTAAAATTGCACCAAAGAATGGAAATAATGCGTAAAGCACCACTAGATAATGTGCAATTACGTCAATATATGCTGTAGTACTATTCATTTGTGTGCAAAAGCGTTTGCCCTCTGTTCAAAACATTATAAGTGTCAGATGATTTTTTATTACTTATTAAAATTTTATTATCCCATTCATATGGTTATTTAAAAAGATCTAAATTAATGTATTTAAGCAAGAATATGATTTAAGGTTATTAATTTATTTAATATTGAAACCGTCACTCTGAAAGTGTAAAGCTATGTGGGAACTGCTAAGGACAAATATTAAAAGCATTTTTAATAAAAAATTAGGACTCACGCCTGGATGGCGATATCATTTGTAACGTGTGTGCATGTCTGTCTTGATTCTCTACGAATCATAGTCCTGCTGTATACGAAGCAAATACCCACAATTTCCCCAAGACTAGAGAGTACAGGTGACTTAAATGGATTTCCGATCTCAAGGTCATAGTTTAAAATGCATTTCAGATTTTTATTTTTATTTTAGGTGCAAAACAAGGTATATTTTAATTTTTCATTTTTTAATCAGAATAAAAATATTTACACTATAAGTTTAAAAATATCAAAAGATCCTATTTAATTAATTGAACAATTGGTCTTTGGGCTATAGCTTTATTACCTATGTTACCCGCTGTTGAGAAAGTACTAATTAAAAATGTCAGAATTTAAGAAAATTATTTAAGTATTCAAGATTTGATCGAGAAAAAAAAGATTGTTCATTTATCCGTTACCTTTAAATATTCCATAACGCCTGTAGTGATTTACTATTCATTGACATTTATTCTCATTGATTATTCATATACTGGGTTGACAGATCAGCATGCATTAACTCATCTGCTTACTACGGCACTATTGGGCATTCCTTATGAGAATCAGTACGGTCACTTTAGTCTTTTCGATTAACTATAATTCTTTGATAAACTTTGTTGCAGATGAACGAACTTGTACACTATTGAAGGTAAAGTCAAATCAACCACGCTCCGAGAACGTTTAGGAGAAAGTCATAGATCACGTCTCAACCCAATTTTATGAAAATTATTTTTATGTCTGTGTGCTTTTTCGCAGGCTTTCACACCGAGTGTAACTGCTTCAGTACAACCCTCTTTGATAAAATTAAACCATGGTTTAATCTAATAGCAACAATCAATTAATATAAAATCAAGCCAACGATAAATCAAATAAATTGTCATGCATAGAAAAATGAAATGTCGTGTTAAATGATCTCACTAAGTAGGCATTTATAAAGGACAAAAAAGTAAACATACCTGATGGGTGGATTTATAAAAAAATTGTAGTAGTAACAAAATAATTATATGAAATTTACTCCACTTAAAATATATTCATTGATGAGAATCATATTAACTTAAAATTATGAACTCCATTTACAGCTGCCATTAAGTAGAACTTATTTCGTATTTTTAGCTATTATATGTAAATTTGGAAGCCGCGTTTTTATAACTTGAAACTACACAGGGACTCAATATATCTTAAGAATTTACAGCTGTACGATTTGTATCCAGTTAGTTTAAGATTTATAAAGTGAAAAAGCAACTGCATAACTTAATGCAATTAATTTTTCTTATCGAGTTCAAAGAAGTAATAACCAAATGACCAATATCAATTAATCATTATTACAGTCGCTGTAAAATATTCTAAGATTGTTTATGAATAAAGCTAATTTACATGTAAACTATGTCAACGTTAATTCGATTAAATAGTTAAACATCTATGCGTAAATGTGACCGCACAAATTTGGACCGTCGATGGATATTGTAGAAGAGATTACAGAGTCAGGTAATAATCTGAGACAACAAATTCCTCATTTCTGTCAAGGAGGTTTGGGATATTGCTCGGTTTAATTTCCTCATGCGTTAGGGCCTCATGATTAGTAAAATGGTAATTAACACGTTGAGTGTGATACGGCCCACCAGTGGGTCGTTGCTGATTTCCATCTGCTGCATTTAAAAGTGCACCAAAAGATGGCATTTTTGCTATTTTCAGCACATTCGTTGTTGATGATATAATACAAAGGTTTGGAATAATGAAAAATGCTTTCAACTCTTTTATCTGAATACAAGAGTTACTGACGATGTAGTAACTCAAACATAATCCCACCAGCGGGCAGTCGGCGGTTTCGACCATCGAATTCAACGTCTTAATATATGCATAATATTATATAAAACATTCATTTTAAGATACTTGCAAGTATTATTTTACTTGATCTATAAAATAGAATACATCCAACTTTTAGGTGAAAAATACTTATTATATTAATCTGAACTGAATAATTTTTATCAAAAATTAAAATACACAACGCCAAGAAGTATGACCATAGGGATCATATCGAAGTTAGAACATTCTTGAAAGAGTCATTCACTATCGATTTTGCATCAACCATATATTGGCATTTGGCCATACCGTGCACAACCTATCAGCGATCAATGTCCGTGCATTGTAAAATTAACATTAATCGCTAATAAGGCGTTTTGTTGTCAAATCCAAACCCAAGATAAATACTATGCTCATGCTAATTTCGAGGCAAATTTATATCACAGCAACCTGAGAAGATCATCAATATTTATTCAATGTCTTATTCATGTGTGTATTAACAAATGGAATCAATTTAATGAAATCAAATATTACGATAGGCATGAATGCTCTTAATTTTGTTAAAAAATACTGATCCATAACTATTTTGCGTCAAACCGTAAATGGGAATTTATATTTTTCAGTTCTAACGTGAATTAAGATAATGACATAAAGTGAAATTGTCTTTGTGCTCTACATAGTCATTTTATCTTCAAATAAAATTATAATCAAATCATAATTATTTGATAAAGATATATCCTTGAACAAATAACCTTGACGAAGATCAAACCATTCAGATGCTTAGGTCCCAATGGGTATGTTGTTGGAAGGGGGTGGTCGTTTGAGGTATTTTCCACTATCCTTTAATATTTGTAGTCATCGAGCAAAAAGAAAGTTGCGGAAGAAACTGGCAAGACAGTTAGTTCGCAGACGCAATGCACAAATAAGAGATCAAAGTTCAGCAAACGGTAAGTTATTGTTTTTTTTCTATGATTGAGATCAATAGACATTATTACTGAAGAGGAAGTCGCTCGAATAGAAGCTGAAGAAAAATTAGAAAGGCAGAGGTAGATTTTTTCGTTTATATTTACTATCGAAAGACATGATGAAGAGGAACAAAAATGGATTGAGCGCGAAAGGATTGCTCAGGAGATTTTCGCACAAAAAAAGGCTTTAGAGGAGGCGGAACAAAAATCCAAACAAGATATGCAGAAAAATGCGCCTGCTAAAGAAATCATTATTAAGAAATCTTCCCTTCAGGTACATTTGTGAATTTTATGTTTAATAATTTGATATCATTTGCAATCGTGTAAATGCGTTAGGTTGATCCGGTTTGTGTTTGATCTTTATATTTCAACGGATATTATTTCCAATTAAATTGTATCTACTTCATTTCACCGCGTAATCTGGAGACCAGTATTCAAGATTTATAACTTAAAGATCTCTAAAATTCGCTGAACGCGCAGTACACGCATAATTAGTCTCCCTAATAGCCCACATGAGCAAAGTTTTGATACAGTTTTACTTTTATTGAGCATATTCTGGCCAAAGTTGATTATGCGTTCGTTTGAGCGTTAGATACACCTGGAATTTTTGTGCTAGCGCGCCAGAAATTGCATTCCAACGGGCTTTGTCTTCTGTAATCTAATCTGTGATGGATTGAGAATATCTTTCACTATCTTCTCATCTTGTAACCCTAGACTTTGTCAACAAGCTGGTCTTCCAAGCCAGCACCAAAAGAAAATCTAAGTGATATCTCTAGTAACAGTAACTCTATTGCATCTTTTAACACTGCATTTCTCATGGACAATTAAGGAAATTCGCAGGAATGCAAAAAATGATTTTTGTAGGAAGAAGAGAAAGGGAGAATAATGCTACTGAATAGTTGTACATGATCCTATTTCAATCACTAAGTATTATATGAATTTATTCCTCCTAAATATCTCGTTTTTTGCCATTCTTTGTTTATAAAGTTTTATCCAATTAATTTATCCTTTCCATTAGTATTAGTTTCAGCAAATTTAACTTATAACAAAATTTTTAAATTGTGTAGATGTATTTAAATCTTCCTCCAAATCACTGCCCAGAACCGCCTCATCTCGACTGGAAAAGGGACGAGTTGTGTCAATTCTTCCTAAAAACTGGAGCTTGTCGCTACGGTGATAGATGTTCCCGACATCATCTTATCCCACCTCTTCACCCCTCCGATATTGCCTCCTTAGGATCGTCAAATGCCGAATCTCCGCGTCTTATTCTGATCATTGAAAATATGTTCAATCATTTCTCCTTTCATTGTAGGTTGACCTCGTCCATTAGTTTTTATTCAGACATCGATTTAAACTTCTGCATCTTACTACATCTTCACTGTGTTTCTTTTTTTCTAAGGCGATCCTCTTGAGTGCGAGGAAACTCAGTTACTACTCGACTATCATGATTTCTACGCAGACGTGCGTCCAGTATTGGAGAGTGTCTGTGGAGGTCCCTTGGAAGTTTTTCGCTGTTGTAGAAATGCCCTACCGCACTTACGCGGCAACGTGTACATTCAATTCACTCAGGATCCTACAATTGCTTCAGATGTCGCTCTGCGTCTAAGCAGTCAACGCTATGACGGCAAGCCACTTGCCACTCGCCTCGCTTATTTATGCGAGGGTTGGGAATCTGCTATTTGTGGTACGTCGAAATTGGTTAAATTCCATAATTTGCCCCCCCCCCTTCCTGTTGTAGGCTGTCACCTGAGGGGAAATTGCCCGAGAGGCGACATGAGTTGCAATTATCTTCACGTTTTTCCAAATCCAAACGAGAAGGCCAGCGATGTTTTAGACCATTCATCTTCCCACCGAGCAGGGGAAAAGCTCTCTAGGTTAGATTAATTGGTATTGCTACTGATAAATCTAAGTAGTTTGAAATGCTTTCAATGAATCCTTTTGTGTTAGAGAGTCGCGAAGTAGCAGAAGTGGAAGGAATTCTGAACGACATTCCAGAGCGCATCGAAGGAACTCCATGAGCCGAAGTCATTCACGAGAAAGACATGGACACAAATCGCATAGACGCGAAAGTCACAACAGAACTGCGTCAGTGAGTTCAAGCCCTTCTATAGACCGATATCGATCCAAAGAAAGAAGTCGACGTTGCAAAGGTAAACGCAGACGAAGTGGTAGTAAACACCAGACCCACTTCAAATCATCGTTTTGAATTAACATGAAAATTGTACAGTGATATTTTTGATATAAGAAAATTTTATCGAAAGAGAGGCTGACTTTTTAAACTTTTTTAAGTGAAAATGTGTTGCACTTTTGGGGTTTCATTTTTTATGCGAGTTTGCTCACTTTTTATAAAGTTCCCCCCCCCCCTCAATTCTAATGCATTAAAATGAACTGTTCTGCACCTGTCGAAACAAATAGTACCATTTGGATGAATCGCCTTTAGTTGTTGGAATTAAAGCTTAGTGAAAGAGTAGAATAGGAGTCTCTCTCTCTCTCTCTTGGTGTATGCTCCTTTAAAACTCACCTCTGAATCATAGGATCTTATAATTTTTCGAGCAATCGTTCGAGAATATTCGTATTGAGTCGCATATCAACTTTGTTGATGGAATTCAGTAAATGACTCTTCAAGCACAATATAGAGGACATGAGCTGTACTGGGGTGGGGGGGAGGGGGGCTAATAGGCAAGCCTGAAACTCCGGAAGCTGTTACCTGGCTTATCGAAGTGGCATCATTTTGATCTAACCCAGAGATTTATGTAATTGTCCATTGAGGACGGTGTACTTGATTCAAACGGTTTCGGTTTACTAACAAGCCATGGGAATTTGTGGGAGTTTCCAATGTCTAGTCAACGTAGATCAGAAGGCAAACAACTATATAGACGGAGACACAGGAGAAAATCGAGGTCAAAAATAGCCTCCGAAGGGAGTACCTCTTCAAATGATAATTCTTCTACAGCAAAACATTGATCGTCTGACAGACGCTGACATTACAGCGTAAGCCTAGACGAAGAAATCGGCGAAAATATCCATTTCAAGGCAAAAAATCTGAAACAATCCGAAGTCAATCGCGTGAACAGCGTCGACATTGCAGGCAAAATAAACTAAGACGAAAAAGAAGTAGAAGAAGATTTAGATCAAAATGGTCTTCCAGCATCAACAGCTCAATAAGTTCTTCTAAGAACCGAAGCAGCAAATCAGAAAGGAGATGTCAATGCGGCAAACGTAAAAGTGGAACGTCTAGTTCCTAATCATCTTCTGACAGCGCCTTTAAAACTCAAAGTTCTTCAAGTCGTAGACAACTATGTCGCAGATATCCACATAAACGAGGTGAGAGGAAATGGAAATTGAGTTCGGTTCAGCCACCTGACAAGTGCGCCTCCAAAAACCCTCTTAATGAATCTGAAATCAACGTGGAAGGAGCTGATAAGCGATGCCAGAGCGACTTATCGTAAAAGGAGCATATTTGGAAATTTTGCCAAACTAATAAAGTAAAGTAGAGTTTTATACATCTTTTAACCCTTATAATAGTTGACGTCTCACTTCAAACTACCATGACCCGACTGTATGTCATCTTCGATCCCTTCCACAATACTCGTCTTACCTATTCTCTGCCTTTGTGTCCCTCTATCACTTTTACATCTGTCAATCATTATTCTGTCCCCCCTCTCGACGTTTTGTCATTTTGATGTTCATTCTCTTCTCAGTGAAGCCCCGAAATCAGCTAAAGGGCTAATGATAACTATCAACACGCCTGGCATTTGAAATTAATAAATATTCGCAATTGCTATTCTCTCTCGTTTGTCTGGAATCTTATCGTCTGAAGAGTGAAATGCATTGACTTCGCACGAAGCATGTACGCGCGAACGGTACCACCAGTTAATTCTATTAGCGCGTTTTAGCAAATAAAAATTCGTAATGATCCAATTCGCTTAAAATGTACGACATTATCGAAATGATACGCGTAGTTAGGAAGACTGGTGACTATGAAAAATACGTCAAATACAATGTTGGTTGCTAGTAAAGCTGAAGACGAAACACCAGCATGAATAGACTAAAGACAATTTAACTACTTAATTGGAAAAAAGTGAATTGGTAGCTTTAACTTTGATAACGTTACAATTACTTGAATCAGATGCCAATATTAAAAAGTGTAGAAGTCAGATAAGTTTGCCAATTTTACGTACAGTCAGTATAACTTAGGAACACAATTGGCAAAATTTCTCGAAGCTATGACTTTTCACGAAACCCAGTGAAGCCTAAAATTTATTATCAAAAAAAACTGCTGTACATCTCACAACTGGCAAGCACAATATTAGATATCGACCTTAGGTCGGAACTGCCTCAATGCACTTGCGTAACAATGAGCAGAGGTAACATTGACGTCTCACAAGAAATAAAAAATTTGAGGAAATCAAATATTTCTATGTTAGAGCACTTGATCGGAGTTTGGAAGCAACCAAAGAAAGGGATGCTGGACAGCAGGAGCTCTAGTGAGTATGAAGCTGGCGAAAAGTGGGAGTGGCCAGAGAGGGGATCGAACCCTCGACCTTCGCGTTATTAGCACGACGCTCTAACCGACTGAGCTACCCGGCCCTGGCATTCGAGGAGTTCGATGAATACCATCACACTCATACAGGATCCGCCCTCTGCAAAAAACAAACCTCTATAAGACCCGCAGAATGTCATGACACTGGTGATTCATGCCTCCTCACCGTCATCACTGCCACTGAATAGAAAACTTACAAAAAATTGTGATTCCACAAAATTTCACAAAAAGCTATGAAAGAAACCTAAGTTAGTGAAAACCTATTTATCTGAAAAAAACAAAAAAGAAAATATGTTGAAATCGGAGTTGAAAATACAAAAAGGGATTTCTGTTCTTAGCAAGTCAGTAGACAATGATGACTTTGAAATCTCCATGAAAATTGAGTCTGAAAACATGATCTGATACACTTTTATATTATTAGTATACTATCTTCTTAGATAATCTTATATATAGTAATTATATTTATTTATTATCAAAATTAGAGTAAGTTCAGTGTATTGAAAGAGACTAATTATTATTATGAAAATAATAATAGTAAGTGCGTATACGACTTGAATAATATTAAAAGTAATATTTTTATAGTGGATGAAGATATCTTAAGAACGTCTTGAAATAATTGATAGAAATTATACTACCATTTTAATTCTCGTTATGTTATCTTCAAAATAGTAATTTATATCTTGGGGAATGGTTTTGCTAAAGTAAAATTCTGTACGACACTTTCAACTTAAAAAAAGCTATTAAATAATATATTTAAAACAATATAATAGTGGGCTACTGTTGCATTTTTTATTTTTTGACCTCTGTGTTCAACGTCGGCTTTTCTAATATTTCCCGAATGCTGATAAGGCCTGTAATTAGTACTGCACGATTATTTCGTTCATTTTCAAACAATGCATTTGATTTTCCAGGAGCTTATAACGTAAGATATGTGCTCAGATCTATACTTTTAGTTAAGTGGATCTTTACGTGGTCGACCTAAAACTGACCGTTACGGAACGTGGAAATCCTTATGTATTGCTGTGCCTTTTATTATTCTCGGAGGATGTATAAGTATGAAAGGTGCCGCCTATTTGGAAGAACATGATATATTCGTTCCTGAAGATGATGACTGATTTAATTTCTATCTTATTCTTTATGTAAACACTTTCTTCAAATCTCTCAATCTATGGAAATACTAACCAGTAAATAGTCGTACGTAACGTTTATTAGTTCAAAAAAACGGCTTTGGTATTCGCTTGCTGTTATTCTTTCCTTGTCTTTATTTGATGCATTAAAGTGTCCTACTAACGTTTTGGTGAATAAAGTGCTATTTTTAAAGATGATATCAAATTGGCATTTTTCGAATTATTGTCTGCGTTCAGCTACCGGTGCTTCTCCATGGGACTCATACGTTGAAGTGCTGCATTTCCAATCACTCCAAAATGCAGAGCTATTATTTATGTCCATTGTGATTTGTCCGTCCACAGGTGCTTTTCAAAGTACGTACATATTATTTTCCCCAGCCACAGAAAGGAAAGAGTTCGTGGAAATAGGAGATAATTTCTTCTCATGTCGGTAAAGGGTTGCTGCATCATAAAACAGGCCCGCTATGGAATGGAAGCAATTGAGAGTGTGTTCCACGAAGATTTCGTTGCGCCTCCACTTTCACGCATAACTGTGGACACTCTAAATGGATCACCCCCCTCCCCCCTTACTTCTGGCTTCCAAAATGCTGCTTGATTGTATGCCACTGTTCATCTAAAGCGTCTGGTTCCACAGAGCTAAATGCGTCTACTTCTTCATGAAATCGGAGTGAGAAATAACAAGAATAAGCTATAGATGGTCCTTCCAATTTTAAAAAATCATTTTTGTGTATCCCTGTATCAATAATCCTAACATTCATGTGAAAGCATAAGGTGGAAATTACTTTCTTTAGTATGTTGAACGAATGTTCCTTTTTCTCAAATTTGCGAAGACGGCACCTACGATAGCCTTTATCGTCGTTTTTGTTGCCTTCCAAAACAATCATAAATTTCAGATCTCATTATTGTTGCGCAATCTCTTAAGTGGTGGAGTTGTCCCTAAAATTCTTTAATTTGCATTACAAATTTAAGTTTTTCATTAGTAAATAATGACAGCATCTCTTGCCTTTGTGCTCCAACCTTCTCATTCATTAGTTCCCTTTCTTAATACCTCTTATAGACCTGTCCTTGCCAATAAAAAGTTGCTTAAAAAAGGCACTTTTTTGCTCCGCTCCCTGCCAATGGAAAAGATTCTATAAAATTTCAGAGTGGCCAATATACTTATGCTTATATCTAATGGCAGGCTTTATGATAGTTGGCATCAGGCCTTTAGTCGACTTCGGGCTTCACAGAGAAGAGGACCAGACAGAGTCACACGAAGGTAGAGAAAAAGCCAAGGTAAGTACTATGAAGTGCTCGAATAAGACAATAGTGTCGGGTCAAGGTGGTTTGAAGCGAGAAGTCAACAGCAGGTTTATAGACCTTTTTGCCTTATAGGTGTACGTTGCTCAGGGTGAAGTGGTGGTCGATATTAATTCTACCGGTATGTTAGGTAATTATTCTTAGAACGTGTAAAAGCCTATGGAGAACTAACTGGGATTCAAGCCACCATTCATTCCCATTTTGACCCCACAAATTCCCAGATGCGATCGCCACCTGTTTGTGATAATTTTTTGACTCTCAGAGCCGCCATGTCGGACACAATTAACTGGGTCTCATGACGCCTTAGAGATTGGTGACCCTTGCGGCAAAATATTCAATCACCCATCCCTGCGCTGTTCGCGCTTTCTAGCCCGCATGCCGAACAAGCTTTCAAACGCTTTGGTATTAACTCACCTTACTTAGTCCATATTTCCCACGGTATCTATGATCCAAAATGCGAACAGAGAGCCTAGAGCCACAGAATTAAATGAGGCTTAAATGCTTGTGGCATTACAACCTTTAGAGAAACACCGATTCAATACATAAATAACACAAAATCGTAAACACTGGATACGTTAAAATTTTGACCAGATACAATACGCCGTTTATACCACGACGAAAACAATTCCATCTCATTCAGTCGCTCTCACTGTGATCAAGGGTTAATGAAAAGGGGAAGGAGAAACAACGGGAAATTCAAGAGGTCGTGATAGTGGTTGCCCGCTGTGTGTGTGTGTGTGAATGAATGTTAGCAAACGCACAGTCTATTGTATACAAATCTCAACAGACATTCACATGCTAATGGGAACAAATGAACAAACGGGTATCACAGAAAAAGAGGTTTGGGCATCGGAGGAGGAGGAGGAGGGGGGGGGGGGAACATTGATTATCGATCAAGAGGAGGATCTCGGTCCATTCGAACTACTAGCATCAGCAGACGTCTTGGGTGATTGTGTTGGCTCAGTAGTAGTAGCCAAAACAACAGATCGATTAGCTCGTGGGGGTGGAGGTGGAGGTTGGGGGTGAGGAGTAGTGTCCTCAATGTGAGTTAATAAGAGGGCATGCGAGGACCAGGGCAGTTCGCCGAGGGATCTTCGAAGGGGTCGATGAGGTGGGGTCAACTCTGCAGCAATCAAACCAGCAGAAGAGACAATTGAAGTGCGTTTATGAGCTCCTGTATTTCCGGCACCACCACCACATACGGCAAGTCCACAATTGCTGTACATGTTTGTGTGAACGTGGTGGAAAGCATGCCCAAGGGGTTCTCGGTCGGGGTTGGAACTTGAAATACACGGCTTCAGGGAGGAGGAGGAGAAGGGCTTATTCTGGTCCTGTGGTTCTTGTTCTTTGAAGTAAGGGATTGAGAGAGGCCCGGTTGTTGGGGAGAAGCCATTGAATTTGTCCCCTTCTGGAGCAAAATTCTTGACCTAAATAAGTCAGAGATTTAAAGACGCTAAAATAGAATTAATAGACTCAGCTAATCCACTAGGTTTGACTACTCACGCTCATCTAATGCGAAAACTTACCCCTGAAACACCTAGGCAGGGTTTTACTGAACAGATAAAAGTAATTTTAATTAAAATGATAAATTGTTAGGAACAAGGGGAGAGAGTAAAGATTAGTGCAAAAGGGGAAAAACCTACTTGATCGGACACCACGGAGTTAGAGGCGTGTTGGGAATTGTTTTCTTCAGCACCTGGTTCATCCTTAGCGCCATCAGCTTCTGCGGGGTTGGAAGTGGATAGTTGGGGTTGTTGAGCAGCGGCAGCAGCGGCTT
>UZAE01013034.1:0-10003 GCA_900617975.1 Rodentolepis nana | reverse complement strand
TATGAATCTAAGATTCTATTTTTAGCTTCAATAGAGTTTGTAATACACACAGGTTGAAGTGGTTCTAGTCAAGTGAATCAAACTACTTTAAGTGGCGTTAGTACTTACCACGTGGAACTCGGGTTGTGATATGGAGGGCAGCTTAGGATTCCATGTTGCAATAGACTGATTCTACGTCCTTATTTTATAAATTGTCACAATCTGAAAATGTGATAAATTCATTACTTCCTCAAATGACTTGTTGAATATTTATGTTGGTTGAGTGTGGAAAGGGTAAAGTGGAAAGTTTTGCCCATCTGAAATTTTTGGCCTCTGTCATCGTAAATCGGACCAATTTTGTCTATATTTCATTTCCAAGATTAACTAATTAAATCAGAATTGTTAATGAAATTGTGCATTAACAATTTCAAAGGCATTCTATTCAAAGTGAAAGCTTTCATTACTTTCAAGAGACGAGCTGGAAGCCTTCTTTATATTCAGGATTGTCTCGTCGAGTGTGAGTAATGTAATTGGGAAATTAAGTAGGGTCTATACTAACAAAGGTGGCTCATCTATGGTGATTGTGGTCCCTGTAAAGGCTTATCGTATATAGTACACAAAACAGTGGAGTACAATGGTCGCTGTAGAATAGCGAAACATATTAATGCGTATCAAGGAGTAATAGTTGTTATGGGAGTGAAAGAGTCGCAAACATCTCGTTAAAATTTCTATATTTATTTCAGCGGAGTTGAATTGAATTCGAGTGATTCAACTTTGCTGGCTTATGTTGATCAGCGTCTTGACAATTACCTTACTATGGCTAGGCTGTACTGTTCCCAATTCCTAAGTAGTTGCTTGCTTAGTTGTAATTAGAACTAATCAAAGGTGGGACACATTCTATTCGGTGGGAGCTCTGTTTTGAAAGTAATAATTGTTCAAGAAATTAAATCCATGAACCTGAGTTCCTAATTTTTCGGACATTTGTAGCCTAAAAATTCAGAATTCGGCTCAAAATCGTTGAAAGGAAGAGAAAGCTTACTCTTGGCTCAATGTGAAATGAGAAATACTAACTGTCTAGCTCATCTCTCAACTCATTTAGGCCCAAGTTAACTTATTCCGTTCACTATTGTTATATTTTTCACTCATGAGTGAGTGAATTCTAATAATATGCTTCAATTCAATAAATCAAACTAGATTTGCCACCATTCATTAAACGATATATATCATACGCTCAGTGTGTAATAGAACACTAACAATGTCCTATTATTGCGAAATCTATTTCGCATTTTGTAACAAAATTTGATTTACTAATTCTCGGTTAAAACTGACTTAATAAGAGAACTTCAAGCCCCTTCTCTGTAAATTATTCATATAATTTTTTGTTCTTTCAAGTATGCAATATTACCTGCCTAACCCAGAAAACAATATTTGCTTTTGTTAAAATGTCCCCGCCTCTTTGGTTAATTCCAGAAACTTAGGAAAAGTTCTGAAAAATTTTAAGAAATAAAGCAGAAAATGAGATTAAAAGAAGATGATTTCTAATTCTAATGTAGCATTGCATGCCCGATTATCAACTTTGAAGTGAGGTAAAAGTCATTATTTATTTATTTCAAATGGCAGGCGTTATGATAGGTATCATTAACCCTTTAGTTGACTTTAGGCTTCACAGAAAGGAAGATAAACAGTAAAGTGGCAAAACGTCGAGAGGGGGACAGAATAATGATTCACAGACGTAAAAGAGACAGACAGACACAAAGGTAGAAAAAGGTGAGGTGAGTACTGTGGAATTATTCGAATATGAAATGCAGTGGGGTCTTGGTAGTTTGAAGTCAGAAGTCAACTGCCGAATAATAGACTTTTTGCCGTATGAGTATACGTTGCCCAGGGTGCACCACGTAGAGGTAAGTCTATCGCACACCCCGTAAAAGTCATTATATTCGGCTAAGAAATCCATATAATTTTCACAATCACAGAAACATAATTTGTCCAAAGATAAAAGTCGGCTTTGATATTGAAGTGAATAATTACTAATAATTACACTATAATGTATATATATAAATTGACGCATTTATTGCTTTTTTCCTTTATGTGAATGAATGAATTAATGTCTTGAGCATATTGATTTATTTAAGTTATTAAATGGGAATGCCTATTTAGTTATTTTCACGAAGCTTTTCGTTAGTTATAAAAGATATAAACATGAATATGGTTATTCAATATTTCAACACACCCGTGTCGTGCTAGTCATTATGTGATCAGAAATTTTCAAATCGATGCATTTTGTTTCAGGATGTCACAAAACGGAGCTCTTTATTTATTTAATAATTAAATCAAATAGACAATCAATTTTACCATTCTAGTTTAAATGTTCCGCCTAAATTTATTAAGCTATATTTAAACAAATACACATCGAATAAGTGCTTATTTGTGGAAATTAAGATGCCAAAATTAACGGATTCTAAATAAGCGAAAATGGCGCAAAGTTTCAGTGTCAATTTGCATTTTGCCTCTCATTTCCTTAATGAAACGTTTTATCACATAAAAAAATGCAATTTACCTCTGCTCCAAAGAAAAACTAAAATAACACGAAAAATTGTTCGCAAATTTGTAAAAGAAAAAGATGATATATAAGGATGAAATCACGGAGGAGAGTGTTGCGAGACAGTACTTTCAGTTTAAGATCTAATTATGGAGCCCCAGATCAATAAGTTTAAACTCCGTTTCAATGTGCCAGTCTCAATCTTGGATAAGTTTAGAGAAGTAAACGGATCTTTCAATTAAATGGCAAAATATAATTTTTAAGTTCCCTAAATAGAGGAAGAACCTTAGGTAACTGAAGTCTCCTTGAGATTAGTTGGAGTTAGTACAAAACCCCCTAATTTTATTTATTTATATCAAATGGCAGCGTTTCGATAGTTACCATTAGCTCTTTAGTTGACTTCAGCATTCACAGAGAGGAAGGAAGATCAAAATGAAAAAAGTCAAGAGGGAGGCGGGGAACAGAAGGGTGTTTCAAAGATGTAAAGAAACAGACACAAAGGCTCAGAAAGGGTAAGATGAGTAGTGGTAGGGGTCGAATATGACATACAGTGGGGTGATGGTAGTCTGAAGTGAGAAGTCAACTGCCGGTTAATAGACTTTTTTGCCGTATGAGTATACGTTGCCCAGGGTGCACCACGTGGAGGTAGGTCTATCGCACACCCCATTCCTCGCCATTAGATGGTCAATTAACCGTGTGTCCTTTAAGTCTATGTTGCATTCCACTCTTCCCGACTGCATTTTCGCTTGCACTTTGGCGTTGTTGATTGCGTGTGATTAAATCAGGATAAATTGCACAAAAAAACAATACTTGCTATACTCCATAGTATGGATACAATCTCTGTGGTGAAAATTCTTCGAGTGTCTCGAGTGCTCCGACCGCTTCGAGCTATCAATCGAGCAAAGGGTCTCAAGGTGAGCTAACTTTTCAATTTTGTTTTAATTCAAACACTTGGTTGAATAACGCGTTTCCGTGAATAGATCATAAACTCCTTGGGTGATTAAGGAAGGGTAAATGAAAAGCGATGTAGTACTTCAGGATTTTAGATTGATTAGGCTTAGAATTCACCTTCCTGATGGCTAGAAATTGGACTTTGAAGGAATATGAATACATAAACACCAGGAGGGAAACAAGCGAAATAAGGTACATTTAAAGAGATAATCTGATTTGTTTTGTATGTGTCATTGGAATCGTTAGAAAGAGCACTTTTAGGAGACAATGTAAAAAATGACTTTTTGAGGCCTCTATTTAACAGATCCAACCATCGGCTCATTGGTTGTGCGCCGATGTTAATTGAAGCTAACGTTTAGAATTTCGCAAACAGGCACTTCGAAACCCGAGCCACCCACGCGATTAACACATTTTAATATCTTTCAGCAAAATATTTTAAAATATATATCTTGTTTATATATTTGTAGTATATATCTGTAGTATGTGGTACAATTGATCTTACAGGGATGAGTGATTTCCCTTTGGGACATAATTAGCCAATATTTTTAGTCTAAGGAAATGCTTCCTCCACTTGTATTGGTTTGAGACAGGACTTTCTTTACTCAGGAGCTAACATTATATCTTGTTAATTAATGAGTCAACTTGCACCTCAATGAAGGTCTTTCTTCCAACTCAAGCTTACGTAATTATTACTTCAATTGTATAAAATCGTGTTTCTGAAATTGAGTAATTGGAGGCTGCCTCGTATCAAAATGTTCAGATAACAAGTTTTAAGAAGCACAGCTAAAGTTGGTTTCGTTTCTAATAAGAGGTTGTTCGTTAAATTTTCTGATATTTTTAAAAATCTTACAAAATTCACCGATTCAAGTTGCAAATCTTACTAGAAGGACACGTAATCAACTAAGCAGATCAAATATTCGAATTTGAAATGGATTACACATACTGGCCCATTATTTCGAATGATGCCTAACATGCTCTCAGGCATAGAAGGAGAAAATTGAAAAAAATAGGCACTGTTTATTAAACTTTAGTCTACAGTGCATGCCAACTTGGCTTAATTACATTTTTTATTTAACGAAGCCTGAATTCTACTAAACAAATAAAGACAATCCTTTGGCAAGAACAGAGAGTTTGACTTGTGAAGGCGTCTGAATGTCAAATTAATGGAGCGTATTTGTTCTCAACTGTGTTTTCACGTTTTTCTCCTGAGCAAATATTGACTTGCTTGTTGAACTCGATATATGACGTCATTGAACGCAGTTTTGACATTGGCGTTTAAATTTTTAACATAGACTCGCATTGCAGACGTCCTTGAGGTGATAAAAATTCATGTTAACCACATTGGCAGACGTTTCGTTTATTTCCATTTTTTTTGCAACTGTTGCGACAATTACAATTTTCCTCGTGGAAATACGACTGAATGGGAATGATGATGTGAATGTGATGGTACCACTTGAAAAATATGAAGATTTCAATATGAGTCTCAATATTAAATCTCAGTTTATAATTATTAATTTCCAATGGTTTAAACGCTCCTTTAGATCATGTTATAGGGAATTACGCACACTGTCCTGTGAACGTTGACGAATTGAATAATTCCATTAAATGATTGCCTCCATAACGTTAACCAACTAAAACGCCTTCTCCCTTGTAAAAGTGTCTAGTTTTCAATTGAAGTGAAACCTGGTGTATATAAGGAAATGCCCCTACATTTCTCAACTAAATAGGTTATAGCATAAATATAACTGGAGGAATAATATATAAAATTAGATGATTTCATGATTTCGTTCACTCATATTAAGAAGTCTAAAGAGATTATTTTGCTAGCACAAATCCTACAAACCATGCAGCCTTGTAATGGGATTGTTTCAAGTGGAGCTTAAGTCTGATTTCTCAAATTTCTCACTTATCTCGATGAAATAATCAAACCAGTCCTCAGAAAGTGTTAAACCTTTGAAGCACATGTAAAATTCAGGTGAACTTTCTTCGAATAATGACCAGAGAATTATTGCTTCTTCATCGAATTTCAGATCGTTTAGTTTCTTTTGACAAATGTAGTTTTTAAGACCATTATGCTCCGTGATTCCAAATATTCAGAGTAGAAATCTGACTGCCTTTCCCCAAGGTTACCAATCAGATCTTTTAAAGCCACTCTTGTATGTAAGAAAGCATTTGTTAAAAGTGAGGCCCGATTTTGAATCTCGGCGGAATTCATTGAATTTTAAAACAAACTTTTCAGGTCTTCGTTTAGGGGTAGGAACTTCCAATTTCTCTATGCTCATATTCATATGTTCAATTGCTTAGATACGTTTTCCTGCTGTTTTAGTGACGTTTGTTCCTCATGTTCTACCCACTTCATGTGGTTGTCTTGCTTCTTTTCAACATTCTTTTGAATTAATCCACGTTCAATGCGGTGTTCTGCACAATTTTTCAGAACCGTTTCGGTTACCTCTGCGCCACCTAGTTCCTTGCCTTCATGTGGCCATGCAAAGTTATCCATTACAAGTGGAAGTTAGCGTGGGATATAATGTTTATCGCATTAAGGGAGATTCTCTTAGTCTTTATAATCATACATAGTCGGATCTCTGTACTTTATTTTCAGCACGTCGTCCAGTGCGTGGTCGTAGCAGTTAAGAGTATCGGCAACATCATGTTGGTGACATTTCTCCTCGAATTTATGTTCGCTGTCATTGGAGTGCAGCTCTTTGCCGGAAAATTTCAATATTGCACTGATGAAGCCCGCTTCTTCAAAGAAGAATGCCAGTAAGCAATTTATTTATTTATATCAAATGTTAGGCGTATTGATGGTTATCATTAGCCCTTCGATTGACTTTAGGCTCCACAGAGGGGAAGGAACATTAAAGTGGAAAAGTCGAGTTGGTTGGGAGAACAGAAGAGTGTTTTAAAAATGTAAGAGCCACAGACACAAAGGTAGAAAAAGGCGATGTGGGTACTGTGGAAGCAGTCGAATATGGCATACAGTGGGGTGATGGTAGTTTGAAGTGAAAAGTCAACTGCCGGTTAATAGACGTTTTTGTCGTATGAGTGTACGTTGCCCAGGGTGTACCACGTGGAGGTAAGTCTATCGCACACCCCACATTACTGCATTGTCTCCCTTCCCNTCCCCCCCCCCCCCCCCCACTCTCCCATCAATTGTATTCAATAAAAATTAAATAGATAAATTATTGTTGACTAATAAATAACTTATGAATATTTGCTAAAATATGCCAAAATGATTGATTGTTGCTAACCAGAGTTATGCAAATTATATATATATATTTCAAATGGTAGGCTTTATGATATTTATCATTAGCACTTAAACTTTGACTTCAGCTTCCCCCAAGGGTGGGGGGTACATTTATAGCAGTTAATTAATAGCAGTTCATTAGCTGTCTTCCTGCTTCTCAGTATCTCTGGCTTTCCGTCCTTGTCTTTAGGGCTGGACACCGAATCAGGTGGTACTTCTCCATTTCCTCCTGTAGGTTACATAGGGGGCATGTGGGTTGAGTGTATACTCCCAATCTGTGAAGGTGTTTTGCCAGGCAATCGTGTCCGCTACGTAGTCTAAACTCAGCAACGGCTCCTATTCTTGGCCAGTCGGCTATGTCGGAGAGTGACACTGTCCATTTTTTCTCCTTTGTTCGAGCTTAAAGTTCGCTGCACCTTGAGGTCTGGAATTTTTTTCCTGATTAAGGCCTTCATTGTGTGGAAAGACATCGGGCGGTCCATGCATTGCAAAATCGTTGTCCTCTTCTTAGCAAGTGTGTCAGCAAGCGCATTACCTCTAATGCCCCAGTGACCAGGAATCCATTGTAGGACCACTGTTTTGTTTTTCTCTCTCAGAAGCTGATAGAGTTTTCTACATTCCTTCATCTCAGCTATTCTGGGTGGCTCTCTGTTTCCAATTGAGTTTACCGCTAACTGTGAGTCCGAGAGTATCACCGCTTTGGTGAATTTCGTATCTGGGCAACATAATTGGCATAGTGCTGTCCTAATGGCTTCTATTTCACCTTCAAAAGCGGATCTATTGAGTCCCGCTGCTGCGTAGAAAGAGAAGAGTTCAGAATAGACATCTGCACAAACGTTTGCTTGGTTTTTTATGTATGACCCATCATTGAAGACTTGGAGCCATTGATCTGCAGGATAGTTGACATTGATTGTCTCAAGGGTCAGTGAGAGCATTTGTTCTGGAGGGGTGTTTGATTTCCTGAAGAAGTCAAGCAGTTTGGTGCAACACACTACATCAGTGTTTGCTAATAGGTTCATGGGGAGAGAGAGGCTTTTTGGTTTGCCATCGATTTGCAATTCCTTCTTCAGTCCTATGGCTTTCTGTATTAGACCAGATTGAGTTTTCAGATGTCTTGGTCTATTCTAATAGGTGCTGAAGAACTTGTCCATGGGAATGCGCAGTAGCTTCNAGCCTCCTGTTAACCATTCTTTCCATAAGTTTAGCCAGCACGCTTGTGAGGGAGATAGGCCTATAGTTGTCAAAGTTGCTAGGGTCTTTGCCCTTTTTTAGTACTGGTATTACTATGGCAACTTTCCATTGGTTAGGTACGAGACTGGTCTCCCAGATTTTGTTGTAAAGCGTCAGCATGGTTTCCTTGGCTTTTGGTCCCATTCTAATTAGAAATTCTGGATGAATACCGTCTTCGCCAGGAGACTTCTTGCATTTTAGCTGTTTTATCGCAGCATTAAGTTAGCAAGGTCGGAATGGTTCAGTAAGTACATTATTTGGTGTTGCCATGTCTTCCTTAATTTCACCAAACTGTCTTACTTGTATCTTTAAATCTCTTGAAGATTTTCTGACAAAAGGGTTTTCGTTTGCTTGTGGGAATAGAACCTCGCAAAGTAGTTGTCTATTTCGGTGTCGGTGGTAAGCAATTTGCTATTTAAGCGTATTGGTTCTTTCTTGGGTCTTTCTCTGTTGTTTTGAAGGTTTCTCAGAAATTTAAAAGTGCGTTGGCTATCCCTTTGATAGTTGATATTAGAGATGAACTTGTCGAGGGAAGTCCGTTTTGCTTGTAAGATGGCTTGCCTTAGGACAGCTGATTGTCGTCTCCAGGCTTGTACGTCTTCCGTTCTTCCAGTCTGATCAGCAGTGTTGCGAAGGGCGTCCCGCTTTCTTTTCAGTCCCTCAAGGTTTTTAGACCAAAATACTCGATAGTGTTTAGTCTTGCCTCGTATCTAACGACCGCAAATTTGAAAGAAAAAGTCCACGCATTTCTGTAATCAGGTTTCCTCTAGAAATAATGCATTGTCCATCAAGGCCAGGTTCACGAAATGTCTTGGACTTGGTTGTTTGTGGTATTTAGTGGATTATCAATGCAGTGAATCCGAATAAATTCCTTTTACTAAATCCGATCCTTGCCTTATTAGTAACAGTGCCATAAAGTGGCTACACCTAGCCTAAATGGATTCTTGGATTCATTTCTCCATGTTTCCCTGTTGGTCTCGCACTGATCTCAATCCTGCTGGTCCTACGAACATTAAATGGCAGGCGTTTTGATAGTTATCATACACCCTTTAGTTGACTTCTAGCTTCAGAGAGGGGAAAGAACATCTAAGTGACACAAAGTCGAGAGGGGGGAGGGACAGAAGAGTGTTTCAAAGATGTAAAAGAGACAGACACAAAGGTGGAAAAAATGAGGTGAGTACTGTGGAAGTAGTCGAATATGGTATACAGTGGGGCCATTGTAGTTTGAGGTCAGAGGTCAAATGCTGGTTAATAGACTTTTTTGCCGTATGAGTATACGTTGCCCAGGGTGGACCACGTAGAGGCAAGTCTATCGCATACCCCTGATCTCAATCGTGCTTGACCTATGAATAAATCTATTTTATTATCCTGATGGATTCACAGTCAGCGATCTGTAGGTAAACCTATTTAATCTGCCATTACTAGCCTCCGTTAGTTATTCATTACCCATGGCATGTCCAAAAACCGATGTGTTCAAAAACACCACCCAATTCTTTCCAACTTGATTCGTCGTGGTCTACTTGTCTTTCTTTTAGACTCATCACCTAATGTGAAAATTGTTGATAATACGTAAAGGTAAACTCTTAGATCACAATATAAGCAGAGAGGTGAAGAGCTTATGATTCGATTACACTTTAAGTACCAGAAAACGCCTTTTGGTGGCATTTAAATCTTGGTATGTTAATACAAAAATCTACCTTCTCAGCTTTAACTTCCGAGTGGAAACACGTCGACCACCACTCCCCTCCAAGGAATCACGAAATTCTGTAGACTTAATGCATTTATTGGCTATAGTGTCAATTAAGACCTTTTAGAAGACTTCGGAAATGATTCAAAATTCATCCAACGCTCAGATCCATAGAAGAACAGCCTTCACCGGGGACTTCGGATAAAATTAATAATTTATATTCAGCAAAAGCTGAATTGTAATGTATTGTTAACTATTTATGCAATTCCCATATTCATTAATAGGTCCTTAACTAACAGGTCATCGCTTTGATAAATTTTGAGTAAATTTGTTTATTTATATCAAATGGCAGGCGTTTTGATGGTTATCA
>UZAE01013033.1:0-27598 GCA_900617975.1 Rodentolepis nana | reverse complement strand
TAACATGAGTAGACAATTATTTATTTATATCAAATGGTAGGCGTTTTGATACTGATCATTAGCCCTTTAGTTGACTTCAGGCTTCACAGAGGGGAAGGAGGAACTTCAAAGTGAAACAAGTCGAGAGGGGGGAATAAAAAAGTGTTTCAAAGATATAAAAGAAACAGATAAAAAGGTAGAAAATAACTTGAGGCGAGTACTATGGAAGTAGCTGAATATAACATACGGTGGGGTGATGGTAGTTTGAAGTGAGAAGTCAATTACCGATTAATAGACATTTTTGCCGTATGAGTAAGCGTTGTCCAGGGTGCATCTCGTGGAGGTAAGTCTATCGCACACCCCGAGTAGACAATTCTAAATGTTCGTGCAATGACTTGAAAGAATATAGTATCCTAGATACACACTTGTTCTTTATTCAGATTTTACGTTCGATCTATGTGACTTGCAAAACACGCCCTCTCTCTCTCTCGTTTGCATTTGCGAGCAACTGTTTAGGTGCATAAAATGCCACATAGGTTGAAATTATCATATCTATAAGGTGTCAATTGACCTCGTCTTTTTTATTATAGATTTTTTCCACTTATCTATTTGCTTTGATATTAAAGGTCGATCTGAAGGTCACACTTGGTCTCGGAGGAGTGTTGATTGTTCTCGCATCTGTTGCCGCTTCAATCGGTTTCTGGAGTTTTGTCGGTGTTCCCGCAACCTTGATTATCATCGAGGTCATTCCCTTTTTAGTTCTGGCGATCGGTGTGGATAATATTTTCATTCTAGTCCAGGACTATCAAATGGATAACTTGAGAGAAGCTTCTTCACAGTCCAGCCGTGTTCAACAGCAGTCAATTGGTGCATCAACCAACGGCCATACGGAGGAATCTGGGGCTAGATTGTTGGAAATAATTCATGGTAGTCAATTTGATTTGCGCTCGGAGGTTCAGAAACGTGTGGCGAGAAGTCTTGGTCGTGTTGGTCCGTCAATGCTACTCTCCAGCGCAGCGGAGTCTGTAGCATTCTTTTGCGGTACGTTCTGTCAAATCTGTATTGCCTCGTGTCTTTGTTTGTTGGTATGAAGCGATTATTGAACATCCCAGTCGAATCGATGGCTATTATGTGGCTTTCGTTGTGAAGTTGCATGATCTTAAGCGCGAATCCATAAAATATACAAAAGTAGCAAAGATTTTCTTTTAACAAAATCGATGTAAAACTTATGTTTCTTTTGCATTGAAATGACAACTTGCTTTTGACTTGTTTATATTAGCTGCTAAAAGTTGAGAGAGTATAACATCATGCTTTGGCTAAAGTATTGGCTCTGGAGATTGTAGATATTCTGCCCTGCAGGACCCTACGGTCCTCCTTCAAAGTAAACTCCATTGGTACTTGTCACGTAACAGAAGGCGCTATTGCCTTTTAGCACATGCTCACAGTGTCTATAGCCTTCATCTGATGCACCACCAAAACTCAACGTCGATGGCCGTGATGTACATGTGAGTGCGGTTAGGTGAATTTTTCAAAAAAAAACTAACTCGGGCGTTAAGGGGTTAAGCTACTAGAAGTAATGCTTATGGAGAAGCATTTTAGTTTCAGTAGTGTGCTACTTAGTAGATAGCAAATGTGGAATTTTCTAGAAGTGGCAATTCTCTCTCCCAAGCAGTTCAGTTTTAATCTTTAAGTACTCTGACGTCTTTCATAATTCTGGAACTTTGAGTGGAACTTGATTTTCCTCCTTGTTTTCCACCACGTTAAATCCCTTCAAAACGTAAAGCTATGTCACATCAAGTCAACTCAAAATGGTTTTTAGAGCATTTAGTCATTCGATAGGCATTGTGTATCTGTTAGTTTACTTTTCTGCTGCATTAGAAGTCTTGAATTTGATTTTGATCGTGCTTACTATTTATTTATTTATTTCAAATGGCAGGCGTTGTGATAGTTATCATTAGTTTATTTCAAATGACAGGCGTTTTGATAGATATCATTAGAATTAGTTGACTTTCAGGCTTCACAGAGGGGAAGGAACATCAACTTAGCTGACTTCGGGCTTCACAGAGGGAAGGTTCATCAAAGTAGCAGAAAGTCGAGGGGTGGGGAACAGAAGAGTGATTCACGGATGTAAAAGAGACTGAGAGACAAAAAGGCAGAGAAAAAGTAAGATGAGTACTATGGAAGGGGTCAAATATGACCCACAGTGGGGTCATGGTAGTTTGAAGTGAGAAATAGGACATATAGGGGGGTCATGGTAGTTTGAAGTGAGAAGAAAACTGCCGGTTAATAGACTTTTTTGCCGTATGCGGAGAAGTCAACTACCAGTTAATAGACTTTGCCGTATGAATATACGTTGCCCAGGGTGCACCACGTGGAGGTAAGTCTATTGAAAAACGAATGCCGAGTGATAGAATTTTTGCCGTAAGAAAGTACGTTGCCCAGGGTGCACCACGTGGAGGTAAGTCTATCGTACGTTGCCCAGGGTGCACCACGTGGAGGTAAGTCTATCGCGCACCCCTGGTCGTGCATACTCAGTGAGTGGAAGGAGGGGGCAATTGTACTTGCTAAGTCTCGTTTAAGAATTCGATTTTCTAGCCAGGGTAACTGCATGGTACTCCTCCTCTTAAATTGATTAAAATTTTGCCCTAACTGGAGAGAATTGACTCCTATTTTAAGGTTCATTGACCTCAATGCCTGCCGTTCGCGTTTTTGCTCTTTATGCTGGCGTCTCCCTTGTTATCAACTTTCTGCTGCAAATTTTCGCGTTCACTGCACTACTAACATTGGATGCTCGCCGCGAAGCTGTAAGTAATATTTATACTTTGTAAATGCCTAACCCCCCCCCCATAGGCTCGAAAATGGGATGTTCTCTGCTGCGTTCGAAATCGCACACCTGAGAGTACAATCCAGCCTCCCAATGAAACGTCTGGAGGTGTGCAATTTATTACTGGTTGTCTTAATAATTAAATCTCTGGACGTTTTTATCGCAGATTTTGTCCACTTTAGAGGAACATGACCGGTATCAGTCACAGGAGCAGCAACCCGATGACAGACGTGGTAAAATATCCTTATTGTAACAATATTTAAGTGTGACTTGTGTGCAATAATTCGTTCATTTTATAGATGGTGCGCAACCTCACGGTACATGGTTGTACCAAGCCGTGTCTAACTACCTCTCTCCCTTTATCCTTTCACGGTGGATTCGTCCCATGCTGATGATAATTCTTCTCGCGTGGATGTGTGTCTGTGTTGCATTGATAACTACTCGTTTGGAGGTTGGACTCGATCAGCGATTGTCTATGCCTTTGGACTCATATGTACTTGATTACTTTGACGCTATTTCACAGTATTTGGCTGTTGGACCACCGGTATACTTCGTAGTTACTGCTGGCCACAACTATACTCAGTGGGAGCCTGGTCAACAGGAGGTCTGTGGCCTTTCATCCTGTTCTAGTACTTCACTTCCAAGTGTGATTGGAGCTTATGCGCACTTAGCCAATCGGTAAGTTGGCGCCTTACTTCATTTCTGATTTCTCTTATTATTGTTTTCTATCTGTGATCCGAAAAACTAATATTACATCGGTTATATAGATCATATATTGCCTCTCCATCAATGGTCTGGACCGACCAATATTCGCAGTGGCTTAGACCGAATAGCTCAAATATCCACTGTTGTCGTGTATTGAAATCAGATCCTCATCACTTTTGCGACGCCTCTGATTACACATCAGACTGCGTTTCCTGCTTGCAATCGGATGAACTATTCCCACAAGGTGAAGAATTTAATCGTTTCATTGGCCGCTTCCTCCAACAAAACCCCGATGAAGTCTGTCCGAGTGGGTATGTTGGCGCATAAAAATTCATTCTACTGGGAACTTTTAAGTAAACTATATTTTATACTTCCAGAGGAAAAGCTGCATTTGCAAGTTCAGTTCAACTTATCAAACGTAATAATACACCATCGAATGTATCTGTTGGAGCAACCAATTTTATGACTTATCATACTGTTTTGAAAAGACCCTCAGACTATCTGGAAGCTCTAAAACTGTCGCGTCACATTGCTGATTATGCTTTACGATACTGGAGCGACCACAGTGCTAAGAGTTCTGTATCAAATAATACCATCTTCCCCTACAGGTAATTTCACTCCCTTTTATTCCCTAAAACGCTATCTTTTAGCGTTTTCTATGTTTTCTATGAACAGTATCTTGGCATGCAGGCGGAAACAGCCCTTCAATTGGGTGTTTGCTTGGCTGCTATAACGGTGATAGTCCTTCTACTTCTTGGACTTAACTTTGCAGCGACGTTTGCAGTTCTCCTGGGTGTAGTTTGTATTGATGTGAGCCTTGTTGGGCTTATGAGTATATGGGATATTAACCTGAATGCTATCTCACTAGTAAATCTTGTTGTGGTAAGTTGTCATCCACTTCATATCTCCTTTTTTGAAATGGGAATGTGCCTAAATACGCCTACTTTACATTATTTTAGTGTACTGGTATTGCAGTGGAGTTCTGCGCTCATATTGTCCGCGCGTACACTGTCAGTGCTCGCAAAACTCGGATTGAACGTGCACACGAGTCCCTTTCAGAGATGGGCAGCTCAGTTCTGCGCGGTATCACCTTAACTAAGCTAGGTGGTATTCTTGTACTGGCCTTCTCGAATTCCCGCCTTTTCCAAGTGTTTTACTTCAGAATGTACCTCGGGATAGTGGTGTTTGGAGCTCTGGTGGGACTTATTTTCCTCCCAGTCCTGCTGAGTTATATCGGTAACTGTAACTATTTGTCACCGTTTCCCACTTATTTCCTTTTTCTAACAGTTATTTTTTTTTTATAATTTGAAACTTTAGGCCCATCGCTCAATCCCTTTGCTGTGAATGCTGAGAGGGAGAGGCGGGACAGTAGCAATGGGGGCAATGAAGAGATCGCACAAGAGTCCGAGATGAGAGAAGAAGGTCAAGGGGAATCTCAATTTCAGGCGACGGGGTGCGGCAGTAATCGACTTTAAATTTTGGTCAAACTCATTTTCTTATCATTATTATCTGACATCTTATATGTGTACGATGTGACTTTCTGGCATTTGAGCGCTCTATGATTCGAAATTTTAATGAATGACGTTTTATGTCCTTATCAATATTGGTAATAAGTTTTAACCACTTTCGGGTTGGTCGAATGGCAAGCCTGTTTCTTTGTAGATTTTGTTGTATTCATTTATAGCATGACTCTTATTCACCATCGACTGCGCTCAAGTTGAAAATGTGATATTTTCAGATGGCAGTTCTTGGTGTAGATATTGCTACGATAGGTATTTTGTAATACAAATAGGGTTCAATGTCGGTAATGTGTGCTGACAATGTAACTACTGACATTGGGCTAGAGTGGCCGTTTTGTTTCATTTGAAAGCTAAAACTAGTGGTCTTTCAGTTCCTTGAAAGGGTAATTAAGATTAGCATTAAGGTAACCACGTGGCATTAAGGATATAAGACAATATTGAATTGTCATCCGAAAAACGCTTGAAACATAGTTGAGTAAGTAATTTAAAAAATCGTTTAAAGAAACTAAATAAAGTTATTAATCATCAACGCTTTCAAGGCTGGGTTTCTTGCGCCTGGACAAAGTGTGGTGGATGGTAAAAATTGGCTCGGTTAACAATTTATTAGAACAAGATCTGCAAAATCAAGAAGCAGCATGTAAATAAATGTCAAATTCAAATTATGGCTTGATAAAATAATAAAGGGTATTGGTCAGACTAGTTATTAGCTTACAATAAAAATCTATAGTGCATAGCGGATTCCCACACTAATAAAACTTGACCGTACTCAGAAATCTCTATGGCAGCTATCGCAAAACTATAATGTATTCATACGCTATCGAAAACATTAAGATTACGAGGACCATTATTAGATTTCACAATTATTTATTTAAAAGAAAACACGATTTGTTTTCCTTTACTGGGGAATACATTTTAACTCTTCTGAGTGGAATATGAAATAGTATAAAAGTACCAAAAGTCATTTAAGTACCAAAAGATTTTTTAATAGCTTTTGAAGACGATCACTAAAAAATGCCAATAACCAAACCTTCCATATGTCTTTGAGAGTCGTGTTTCCGTAATTTCATCAGTAATAACTTAAGTCACGATATTGATTTTTTGCTTTTATACCTCCCATATTATCTACTATTCCGCTGGATTATAGTCTTAATTAACTGTAGTTAAGCATGATTAATACTGCGGTCATATGGTAATACAAGTGTGCCTATATTTAAAACCCCAGAGCCTATTTATTTCCTGGAATTTGACATGAAAGTTCATGTTTGTCAAGTACTTCAGTATTACTTCATCATATCTACTTGTATTTGAACAAATCCCTTTCAAACGTCACAGTGCACCAATTAGCTGTCAAGTATTTAAAAAAAAAACTTCCTTCAAAATAAATTGCCTATCAGCGAAGGAGAGAGTAAGGGTGGCGAAATCAATGTAAATACGAGGAAATTGATTAAAACTTATTCAGTTCTATTATAAATTTTGTTTTTGTTTGGCTTGAATTAAAATTGAGCCTTATATTTCAGGAAAGATAACTGCAGAAATTACATTAAACCAATATTTAATGAAATTAACTGCATAAAACCGTGGAGTTTCTTTTAATTTCTTAATATTTAATTGCATTTGCAATAATTTGATGCAAAATATGCTTAATGCATCATGATTTGTTAAATTAGCACTTAAAATTAGTAAACTAACAAACTTATGTACCTCCAGAATTTAAATAAACCTACAGTTTTATGCACTTAAAATGGAGACTTTCATGATGGTTGTCAAATCAATAGAAAATTGGGTGAAAATCATAGTATTTTAAAGCCAGAAGATATTAAAGAGACAATGTAAAGGTCTACTATATTGTTTAAATTAAATCGTCATTTTATGAGGAAAAACGACACTTAATATATTACATTAGAATTAAAATTTAGAAATATTTCCTCAACTATGGAAAGTGGAATAAAGCGAAATCGCATGAAATTGGTAATGAAAAGTGCCAGTTAGGGAAAATGCGCTAGAAAATCGTATGTTTTCTTGATATTATTTAAACAGAAACCATGAATTCGACTGGAATTGATTTATCTAACGATTTCCAGTATTTGCCAAATATTAATCTTCAATTAATCCTCAAAAAAGATATAAAGTTTCATTGCATTTGGTTTCATTCAAATGTTCATAATATACAGTTTTATTTTAAAACGTCCCATGGCTACAATGGTGAGCTTATTTCTTATAAATGAATATATTTAAGACCCCAATTTTTACCAATTTTTCATCATATAGTGCTATTTTTAGACAGAATGATATAAGAGACGTTAAATAATTTAGTCAATTGAAAGTAATGATTACATATGCATATGTTAGGATTTTTATCAAAATGAAATAATCTAGTTGTTTAAAATTATATATTAGTAACTATCACCCTACCAAATTTTAAAATAACCATTTTAGGTGCTTAATGGAATTTTGGTTCCTTCGCTAACTCAAGGCCAAGTTTATGTGAAAAAGAAAATATATGAATTTCAACAAAAAATTTCCACAAACTGTACTGTGAACTTATAGAATAGTTTTCTAAATATATGTCATAGACTTCAGCGAGCTGTTATCCAATAGCATTTGAAATTTAAAGGGATTTGGTAGAAGAATTAATTCGGATAGGTAAAAATGTAGAGCTGGCTATAGTTTACTTCATCTACATTGTTTTCAATTGATCTCAAAGTCCTAACAAGACATATGAAAATTAAAATAAATTGAGAATTAAGATATAACCGCTCAATGAAATCATAAAAAAGTTGAAATTAGATTAGATTCAAATATTGCATGATAAATATACCAAGCAAAAATCAGAGTTAAGCACATTTCTGGTTTAATAAACCTGCACTGAAAACTAAGAATTAATTTTCGGAAAGCTGTTTAAAGCTTTCAACGTACTATTGCATTTTACGAGGGTATGGAATAAATTTTAACGCATTATTTGACGATGTACTAACACTGAAATTTAAATACTAAACCACATTGAAATCAACAGTTATAGATAATTATAAAATTTATTAAATTTGATATGAATCACAATCTTTGATAATCTTCAAATAACTAAGTTTTCATTTCTCAAATCAAATATTTTCTGTGACCTCGGAATGGCTTTTGGCGCGGAATCTTTTTGGAGCTAATCGAGGACAAACTATCAAATTATAGGGATGACCATGCCGGAGCAATATGCCTCACCAAATGTTACAACAACATCAACTAGTCGAAGGGTGTGTTTCAGTCAATTTAATTTTGAATGCATTTGCATAATTTTTGGCATTTTTGAAATCAACATATTTTCAAAATATTTTAATTGTAATTTCATCTCAAGTAGCATGATTTTAATTTTATTTTTAATATTTGAATTTTCTTTCGTATTACTCTGAGGTATTTATTTCACCATTTTTAAACTAATGAGTAACGCACATTTTTATGGCTTATGCTTGCCATATTATAATTTTTCGCACTTCAAGCATTCCTGAAACAAAATTACGGCATTTTATTACTCAAACCTTCATTTTTAGTCAGAAACAAGTCAATCAATCTTAAGAGCTGCACGTGCCGGAAACTTAAATAAACTTGTAGATGCCATCGTAATTCATGGACTGGATATCAACACTTGCAATGCGGTAAGAAATGCAATTGATCTTAAAATAGTCGCTTAGTTGCTCTTTTGCTGCGCTTTACTACTCTGTTTCTTAATTGTAATAAGTTTGATACTTATTTTACCATCAGAAACACACTTCAAATAATTACAAATCCCATTTTCTGATCAATCACATCTTGGTTACTATTGGCTACTCTAGTAGCCAAATCGTTACTTTGGACTGCTCAACAGCACTCCTCAGATTCCTTATCGGCTTTATGGAGAAGTGTATGTGTACACATAAAACATCTCATGAATGTTAAAGTTGTCAACCATTATCATTCCTTCATCCTTTCAGTCACTTTGTCTATATTTTTAACTGTCAACAAATATCCGTATTTCAAATTCAGTTTAATATTTGCATTTGCTCATAATTTGAACCGAATTCGGGTTTTTTAAATAAATAAGTCATGGCGACATTTCACTTTTAGTTACTGGTATTTATCTAATCGAATGCATATTACGTATATTGTTGAGAAGCATCTGTGCACAAACCATTGCAGTAATATCCAGGTGAATAATATAAAAGACTTTATCTGATAGAAGAAAAGATTCTTGAGGTTAAATCACCCTTTTAGTCGTATAGCTGATTTATTAAGTTTTCAGTTATTTTTTTTCATAAATTATCTCGAAACGCTGAATCAAATGCATGTCGCATTTCATTTGTGACAGTTTACGTTCTTAGATTTCGGGATTGGTTGACTAGTTTATTTCAAATGCCATTTTCTGACATCTATGACGGCCTTTTAATTATTGCCCCTTATTTACCAAATATTGGTACTTTAAACACTGCCCACATAAGGTGTTTGAAATCTCCATACTCAGATTTAGAATGTAAAATTATCTGCAAATGCTCTTACCTCAAGTTTTAACGCCAATAACTATGCCGCTATTTGAGAACATTTTTAATTCACTTTTTTTTATAAATTTACTTTCCCTTAACTGATAAAAACTCTTAAATAATTTTAGCAAGTAATAACTGAGGTAGGATGTAACCATAAATTCATGCACAATTACTTTTTTAAAAAAATGCACATTTTTATCAAATAAGGATTTAACTCCGTAAATTTTTGATGTAGATTAAGTAACTTGAATACGTGTGTGTGTTTGTGTATGCGTATTTTTGTACTGATCAAAACTGCTCAAAGGGAACTTGCTCAGTGTCATTAATTTTCTTTTCAAATAAAACAATATTTAAAAACTGTTATGGATTTGAAGATAAATATATTGTTTAAGTTTTTCGCCGCTAATAAGGATTAGTTTCTATCAACAGCATTGTTTAGGAGATAGATCAGGATATTTATCTCTACTTTCTATTGCTAATTATTTTGATTTCGTTGCCTTCCTTATGGCAACAAAACTGCCAAAATTTTTCATTTTTTGTTTATTCACCAAATTTTATTAATTAAGTTAATTGAATTTAGTAGATGTTGTCCTTTTCAGGCTCAACTTTTTGGCTTAGCACACTCGTCAATACAAGCCTCTAACAAGTAACACACACGTTTATTAACGTCAAATTCATATCATAATAAAAGGAAATTATATATATAAGGGAAGAAGTTTGCAATTGAGAATGCGCCTCTTGCTCACAGTCTGATGTTACTTTCATTTGATAGTCTGTTCGCTTAATTTAAGTTAACGAAAATTGATTCAAACGTTTTCGTCAATGTCCATTATACTATTATATTTCCAGCGTCTGTAGAGAAAATTGGTGGCAACACTCGACTTGTAAAGGTATTTTTGAGCTGGTTCTACGAGAACGTCACGAGCCTGAATCTGAATTAGCCAATGTAGTTGCCCATTCAAACAGCTGATTCTAAACTCATCTCTGGCTAGTTCATGACTCATCAATTAAGTGCCAGGGTAACTAACAAACTCAGTCATAATTGAATGAAAATGTCTAATTCTCCCATTTTATTCATTTTAAGTCAAATATATTACATTTTATCCATTGAATAAATCGAACGCATATATTAGTTCACATGGTTTAGGACAGAAAAACTCTTTTCATTTTCAATTTCAAAAAGCAAATTCATAATCAAGGAATAAGACTCCTTCTTAACTTCAGTATTCAACTTAAAAAATCTGATATTAATCCAATGTGCGCTACAGTTGTTGTTCGAGGCGACTGTTGAAACAAATGTATCGGTGACTCAGTCAGCAGTTTTAGTCGTCGTTTTTAAAAAAATTGTGTTCCAAATTTGTTACATAAGCTTCCAATAATTGTTCTACCTTTTCGGTTCTATTTTTAATATTTTCGATCTTTCCATGAAGGTAGGAAGGTGATATAGCCCTGTGTTTTTAGCTTCTAACGTTAAAATGCGGTTAGATTTGAGTGGTTAATTTTGATACAAGAATCGGATGGAAAGGTTTTCTACTCTGAGTTATAATAAAAAGAAAAACTATTCAGTTTTCACTTATCAAGTGCACTACTTTTTAAGTCCATCAGAAATAGCATACACTTTTATCTCTCCTTCTTCGGAGATTGAAGTATCTTTGAGTTGGCAGAATACTTTTAAAATCTCTGCAGACTACCCTATGACTGAGATTAAATGTCTAAACTTCTTTTCATAAGGCACAATTTCGCTAGATTTGTTTTGACTGATAATAAACTTGAAGGTGGATGTTATTGAGGAAGTCCATTCCAATGCTTCCTAATGTGAGTAATTTCTATTTTTAGTGAATGAGGTGAGAACCCGAGTGCTTATTTACTTACTCTGGCTGTGTGAAGGAAAGAATAACATTCTAGAACTTGTATTAGTCTAACGGCTATTTAATGGGTGATCGGTACTTTTGTAGAGGCAGGCGTTACGAGACATATGCTCATTGGTGCGCACCTCCAGTGATATGGATGACCCATCGCGATAGTTGCAAATGGTCAAAAAGATAAATAGCATATAGTATGTTTCTCAAAATGGGGACTCATTAATGCCACTCCATTGTCAAAGATTTACTTATTTCAAATGGAAGGGGTTTTGATAGTGATCAGTTGACCTTAAGTTGGCTTCAGGCTTAATAGAGGGGAGGAACGTTAAAGTCTCGAAATGTCGAGGGGGGGGGGGAGGAACAGAAGAGTGATTCACAGACAGACACAAAGGTAGAGAAAAAGATAAGGTAAGGTGAGTACTGTGAGAGTGGTTGATCGTGACATATAGGCGGGTCATGACAGTTTGAAGTCAAAGGTCAACTGCCGGATTATAGGCTTTTTTGCCGTATGAGAATACATTGCCCAGGGTGCACCACCTGGACGTAAGTCTATCGCACACCCCCACTCTCTAAGATAAATGTTGGAAAATATTTCCTTTCACCCAGATATTATTACTCAACTCATTAAGACATCCTCTCCAGGTATTCATCAGGGAGTAAATTTGTCTGTTTTTTATTACAAAAAGTGGGCTTTAATACCTCGAGCAAGTAAATTTAAGCAAAAGGCATGAATTATAAAAAATGAATAAATTTAAAGTTTAAATCAAATATTATCCCTGCACAGACGTGAATAGATAAAATTCTGTATCTTTTGAAACATACTTTATTGAAAGACAAGAATTTTGCCTTCGTAAATACAGTTCCTTCTAATTGCCTGATTATTTAGATTTCTTTAAATGTTTATCGAATCAGCTTCTGATATATTTTTATATTAGGGAGAAATATTATTAGGGGTGAATTTAATCATAATTTTATAAAAGTTTAATTCAAAAATTGTTTCCTACTAAATTACAAGTAATTTATCATAAATTTTAATCCGAAGTGCTCCTAATAGAAACCTTTCAAATGGTTACTTTTGTAGGTATTTTATTAAAAAAACTAGTCAGTAATTTTTTAATTTGCGATTAGGCATCCTTATGTAAATCAAATTTTCCATTTAAGTCCATTTTGTCGTGAATTTGACTTAATAAATCCGATTTCTATTATTAAAAATATTGACTGGAATGCATTCACATTCCTAAAATAATATACGATAAAAAGTTTAAAAAATAGCACTTACTTGGAAAAACAGTTACTGAAAGCAGTAGTGTCTAATTTCGTTTAGCAGAAAGATGACATTTGACAAGATAGCACTGACAAATGGCAAGTTCTAACACCAGGCTTTACGTTGTATTAATAACAAATAGAAACTGTCAAAAGTTTTCAGAATTCCAGACAATTCGACTTCAACCTCTAGCGTACCTTCTGCATTTTGTTGGGCATTGCCTCCATAAGTCTTTATTTCATTTCAACATGTTCTCTGTCATTTTCCCTACGGGAAAATAGTTCCAGCTTCAGACCTTCTATTTTGAAATGAAGGAAAACCAAAAGATGTACTCTTACTTACACAGTAAATAATTCCAATCTGATAGAAGTCGTAAGTGGGAAGTTGAAATTCTCCATCACCAAATTTTGGCAAAGACAATTAATGCAGTAATAAAAGTATATTTGTTATAATTGCTGACTGTAGGTCAGCAGACTAATGAGACAATGACAATTTTTTGTCAAAATTGACTGTTGAGGTATCGATAACAACGTGCAAACGCATACTGAGATGAATGATTACTAATTTGAGGACCGATTGCAGGACGCTTGAAAACACAGAGGCGATGTTCTGACTAATTCATTTAAAGAAGTGACCCCACTCATATTACCTGTTTTCACGTTTTTTTTTCTTTTCAAAGTATACACTGTATGTATCGTCACTGAGTTATGAATCAATGTAAATTTTTTCCCATTTTTCACGAAACTTTAAGCAAATGTTTATTCACATATCACTTATCGTCCTTTTAAATGTGCGCTCAAGAGATTTGCCAATGTTGGTATTTACCAATAACTCCTCAACTACTCCCCAAATTTCCCGATTTTACACTTTCATTACCGCATTATCACACTATAAATTTTAGAAATATGGAAAGTATAATCTATAAATAATATAAATCATTTCTTCATTTTTATTCCAGAGTGGACTAAACGCCCTCCATTTGGCATCAAAAGAGGGGCATGTAGAAATTGTCAAAGAACTGATTCGCCGTCATGTTGATGTCAATCAGCCTACCAACAAGGGAAACACCGCTCTCCACATAGCCAGTCTCGCCGGTCAATTCGAGGTGGCCAAAGTACTTATTGAAAATGGGGCCCTAGTTAATGCCCAATCACAGGTGAGACGACAGCTCAATTTGGTTAAAGCCTTAGATGCTAAATTTGTTTGAGCATAGCTCTTTTCTACAAGTTCCACAGTTAAAATGGCAATCATGATAAAAAGTTAAATAAACATATATTTATTTTGTAAATCTCAGTTTCCTATTCAAATTATTAAAGTAATTGACATTAAAAGGTGTAACTTCCATAATTAGAAAAATATAAGCCATTCAATTTTTTAGTAGTATAAGATGAGTTTGATCATGTTAATCGATAATTATTTAGGCACGAAATGATGTAGACGTTCTAATTCTTCATAACAGTGATCTTAGTACAATTTGCATTCTAAATTTTCCTTTAGATAGAAATTAAAATATTGTTGTTTAGGTCTAAATATTAATACTTCACACGAGATCATTTTAAATTGAAGAAAAAATACGCAAGACCGAACATTTTAATTTACTTGAGTTATTTTTATTAATGAAACGCGCTATTAAAACTGTATCAGTGCAAATATATCCCTACAAAACCTTTTGAATAAATTAGTGATGAGATGCTATTTCTATGAATCTTTAAAAGCGAGAAAATATTCTTTTTCTAATTGAAAAAACATTTACTTATTTTGGGCATATTTATTTTGCATAAAACACAACCTCAGGAATATTAATCTTTTATAAAAAAATATGGCAGGCATGTATTCGTACATTTCTGAACCTGTTTAAAATAATCTAACTCACGATTTAAAATATGATTTCTCCTATTTGAATGCATTTCGAAAATTTGTCGACGAATACGACGATTTTTCAGCGTCTGACGTAATGTGTCTTGCAAATTTCCTCATTCCTAGTATTAGCAACTGTTCAGTTATTACCGTGGATGTTCAGTGTGATTTTCACATTTTGTTTGTAATTCTAGTTAGTAATAATATGAGGCTCGTATTATTGCAATTTAATGAATACCTAGACAAGATTTAACTAGTTACATATTTGAAATTTTTATTTTGGACCAGACTTTGAGTATGAGAAATAGTACTCATTCCACTGAGTAGCATTGGCCTATGGAGAGACGGAGTTAAAGTTGAAAATGAAGCCAGTGCAGTGATAATGAGCGACTTGAATTGCTTTTTTGGATTCAGGTTGTGTCATTCTCATTCAATGAGTGCAGTCCACTGTAGGATTTTCTCTCTTAGTACCTGAACGATAAAGTGCTCAAGATGATTGGAACGTCTTGACAAGTCGGTTAATTCGTATTGTTGGAGTTTCTTTTTATATGCATATAGTCTCCATAACAAAACAGTGTATGTGTGTGTGTGTAAGAGGATTCACATCTATTGTAATGTGAGGCTGGGAGAACCTCCCAGACGTGGAAATAGGCAAGACCATGGCCACAATATGTGCTCGAGGAATTGATATTCAAAACAGTCTGCAATTCACATAAATTCACACAGTTGGCTGCACTCATCATCAATGTAGAAGCAGGTTTAGATCATGCTAAAGCCTCGAGAATCTGCATTGATCTCCATAGTAATTCCATACATAGGACTAACTTGTTGACTTATGGAGAATAGTTTAGAACATTAAGATCTCAGAATTCACCTAGGTGATGGAGTTCCAAGTGCTCTTCAGAGGTCACGAAATCCACGCCCATCTTTGCACATCCATTCGGGGGAGTAATCAATCGCCACACCTGAAGCTGTTCACCAAAAGAATGGCAGAATGTGATATTCTTCTGTTAGTAATTGACACCCTTCGAATAAAGGAACATTTGAGAAGTTACTTTAAGCAGAGAGAAACCACTCTGAATCAGTTCTGATGGAACTCTTAATTCGCATGAACAGTGTCAGGGTTCTTGAATTTTTCCATTCAAAATAAAACAATAACTTGTCGTACAATTTCATTTTACTATTCTAAATTACCCGAAGCATAAGACCTTTGATTTCATCGAAGACTAAAGATAACTTGATCGCATTAAAGTTCACAATGGGCTGCTTTTGTAGTAAATACTTAAATATAAACAGTTTACTTCAATACCATTTTTAAAATATGTTTCGTTTATTCTTGCCTGGTCTATGAGTAAAGAACATAAGTTTGCGAATCGATATCGACTGTACATTCTATTCATTTTGCTATTGGTCTTTTCGGTAGCAATTTTATGGTCTCCGAGATCATCTCCACCTTAATTCTTTTCTTCTATTATCTTAGTTCTCAAGATATTTATTTATTTATTCAAATGGCAGGCGTCTTGATGGTTATCATTATCCCTTTAGTTGACTTCAGGTTTCACAGAGAGGAACGTACATCAAATTGAAAGAGTCGAGAGGGGAGGGGGAAGAAAAGAGTGTTTCAAAGATGTAAAAGGGACAGACACAAAGGTAGAAAGAGGTGAGATGAGTACTGTGGAAGTAGTCGAATATGACATACAATGGGGTTATGGTAGTTTGAAGTGAGAAGTCAACTGCCAATTAATGGACCTGTGTGCCGTATGAGTATACGTTACCCAGGGTGCACCACGTGGAGGTAAGTCTATCGCACACCCCACTCAAGATATAAAGAATCGCTTTCATTTTCTGGTGTACGTGTATTCCGGTAACGTTTTTTCATCAAGATGCCTTATCATCGTCGCTAAGCGTGGTTATCGTGCCTGTGTAAATGTCAAATGAGGAAAAAACATATTACCCCAACACCCTGGGACAGGTTGATACCTTTTGCAGATAAGATCGAGTCCACACTGCAATCGCTCGAAATCACGCTAAATACACTTTTGATAATAGACGTGCATTTAGAAATTAGATGACACAGACGCAACAAACAGAATATTTAATCTTAGATATTGATTTTGGGACTGAAAAGGCCAGTGAATACGGGCGAATCTTTCGGTGCTCAAACTAGTTGGAATAATCCTTCTATTTTAAATTCGAGTAATTAAGTCTGTCTTGAGCTGAAGTGGCAGTCTAAGATTTCACAATTCTTTCTACATTGGTTTATTTTTGAGCCGTCAGCTCATGGTTTGGGTCTACTTTCCTATAAATTCTTTTTTTATTATTTAAATTCAATTCACTAAACGAAAGTAGTTTCAATTTCCATATCTTTTTTTAATACTTGAGAGTCGAATGTAATCTGCCACTTGGTTACCAGCTGAAGGAAGAAGCACCAATGGAGCAATAAACTTACGAAAGACGATGACTCATTCTGTTTTCCCGCCCACAGTTTCCGTTACCCGTTGCATCTGCGATTGGTTAGTGTATGTGGTACTAAGGCGGGGGGGTAGGGGGGTGGAGGGGAAGGATCAGGTGCAAGTGGAAGTGACGAAAAGAGCTGATATTTTTTCAGCGGGTAGAAAATTCTCCTCTATTCTCGACACACGTTGTGTCGTATTTTAAGTATGTTGAGTGGATATCCTTCTTTGCGTTTCAGCGTCTCAAAATATCCTCTAATAAGACTGTTAAGCAGGGAGGGGGTCGGGGTGGGGTAAATAAGAATTGTTCTTTTAAAGTTGGCCGGTTTAGCGTATCATGTAAAATAGTGATTACTATCTTTGTCTTAAATCTATTTCACTTCGTTTGTATTTAAAGTTTATTAGATTGTTCTTGGCCTATTTTCTTATGTCCTAATGTTCAATGGCTAAATTTTAGGACTTGGTCACTTGGTTCATTAACACGTGATACTCAGTGCTGATTGACCTTTTACCCTGGAAGCAGTTAGACGTGCCAAATAAGGAGCTTTGGTATGGTGAAGCGCACTTTCACTACAAAATCAAATTTTCTGCCATTCAGCGAACCAGTTGTATCTTACATGTAATCTAAGTCGTGTCGTATTTTACCTCCAGTGCTGTGTATTTGATATCTTGCAACACATTTTGAGTTAATTTGAAAACCAATAAATTTTTAGTAGGAGGGCAATTTGAGTTTATTTTGTTAATAAAAATGACATTTTATGTTGTACTTTTATACAAATTTTATCAATCCGCATGTGGCAGTTGTGACTCAAGTAAAATATATTTATTTACGAAATTTTAGTCAATTCTATATTTAATAGAAATGGCGAATAAAGAGTTGACTTTTTGTAAAGCTGACTTGATGTTTGCTACTAGATTTGAATGACGATTTATTGTTTTTATTTGAATTTCCATTTACCTACTTTCAAAAGATTTAAATTTAATTATTAATATCTCGCTCAAACGTGTATACAATTTCTTTGATGTTTTTAAATAAGTATTTCCAAAAAAAGTTGCATTAATCCATATTCAGATAAAAAAATTTAAGCAGCATTATTAAGTCAGCGACTTCACTACCTTTTCGATAAAATTTGTAGGTTCAGGACACATCAATGTGTGAATTTTTTTGAATATGTGCAGTCACCCAAACCCATGTTCATTTTTTCACTCTTGAAAGTAAATAAAATGTATTTGTTTTCTAATATTTTGTTTACACCTATTTAACTATTTTGTTTGTTTCTTAGAGATCGGATTTATGCCTTTTTTAACGGAAGTGCAACTTTAAATTTGGTGGTGTTTTAGTAGAGATTCTGAATAGGCGAGATTGCACAGCTTATACTTAGGAATAAAAGCTCTCCAGTCGTGTAAGGGGTACGCTAAGTGAACTCTAGTCCTGCGTTGTTCCTTTGAGACACTGCTTGACTAAAATTGGTCACTGTGGTTTTGCTGTGTCCAGAATTGTTTGCACAGAGATGAACACCAATCTCATGACCTACAATTTAGCAGAACTTTGCATGAACTACTAATCCAATAGAGCACGAATTTACCCTAAGGCAGTGTGTAATATCAACGGAGATTTTAGCGCCTCCAAAGTTTTTCTTAAAAATGTCCATATCGCACATTTCTTCGAGGTGCTAATTACTTGCAATCCATAATGAGTATCGCAGCTATTGTTTTTATTATTTTCTATTATAATAATGCAGGATATTCAAACCTGAGTACTGACTTTATCGCAAACTCTATCACAGTACCACGATCGACAAAAAAGTACAAATAAATTGGGAAATTATTTTATACGCAGTTAAAGTAACGCATCTTACCTGGCTAATCAGTTAATTAATGTCCATTCTAGAGGTAAATTTTTTTAAAATATATCTTTTTCAATAATTTGACTGATCTATAAATGTCTTTTCCCTCCAGAACGGTTTCACCCCCCTTTATATGGCAGCACAAGAGAATCATCTGGAGGTAGTAACACTTCTCTTAGCCAATGGAGCCAACCCCACTTTAACAACGGTTGATGGATTCACCCCACTTGCTGTCGCCCTTCAACAAGGCCATGAACGCACCGTCGCCGTTCTCCTAGAAACAGACGCTCGTGGAAAAGTCTGCCTGCCAGCTCTTCATATTGCAGCCAAGAAGGGCGATGTCAAAGCTGCCAGTCTGCTGCTCAACGGCGATGCCAATGTCGATCACCAGTCAGCTGTGAGTTGTTGTCATTTTTTTTCGCAAATCGCGCTTTTGAATGTGAGGCAAATTGCCGTGTCACATTTGAAAACATGACGTCCTTGAACTATTCATTAAAAAAAGGTTTTAAGAAAAGTTTCAAAACTGGCGTAGAGATGGACGTTAGGGATCACTTCATACGGCGTATCTACACAAAATGGTTAAAGTACTATGAGGTTTCTAATGGCTTTTTCGTTGCGCAAATTTTATATTAGGCTTGGCATAAGCAAGTGCAAAATTACCGTTTTTAATAAAATTTATCTAGCTTTTTCTAAAAAAGATGGGGCGATTGGGATTGCGATGGCTTTTCAATTTTTTTAAACAATTCATAGTCTCTGTTTTTTTTTCACTTGGAGTTATTTTTATATCTCTTTTTGTTGACATTGATAAGTTTGGTCTTATGTAATGGCAGCGGAAACAATTTAATCTCGATTAACTAAGTTTGCGAATAGTCTTCTGTGTGTCATTTAAATTACCTGAAATATAGCGTATTTGATATTGTACTTTACATTTAAATGTTTACTTCTGACGATTCTAAGTCCTTTGTATTCATAAAACGTGATTATTTGTTAGTGTAATTCTGGAATAAAATTGTGTTGTCAAGTCAAAAATTTGCATTGAAGTAAGCGTTCTGCTGTCAAGTTCCCAAATTTTATATGTTTTAGGTCTTGGGAATGGCATTCCTATTTTAACAATAGTCAACGACGTCATATAAGACATAAATATCAGAGATAAGGGGTGTGTAAAAGATAGGATATGAGGCACAAATGAGATCAAATTAACCAGTTTATGCGTCCCTAATAAGCTTGTCCAGTTTTTAATCAATAAACATTTAGACTTCTTTACAACTGCTTAAAATTCAAAAAAAAAACTATTTGTATACTTCTGAGCAGATTTTGCATTAAAATAACTTAACCACTGACATAATAGAAAGAGGCTTCATGTAATGCCCTTTCTTAACATCTAGAAGCACTATTGTTACTAAGCGACTATTTTTAAGGAATTCAGAAATTGATATTTATCTAAATAAAAAAGCTAATGTTGGTACTAAAAAAACGCCAAACATACGCAAATTGAGTAAAAGATCAATATTTTTAATATTTATTTACCTCGTTACGGGTTATGAAATAGACGATCGATATTCGAAATTTTGTTTAAATAAGCTCAGTTATCAGTTATCGTGTGTTGTGGTTTCCTTCGGGCCTTTAGTGCTATGCTATGAAATCTAAGTCTCCAAGACGGTTTCTTTTGTTCTGAAAAACGGAAACCTAGTTTTTGTATCAAAAATGATGTAATTTTTTTGCTTTATCTGGGTCAATTTGCTCGTGTAAGTTGAGGATATTCACAATTTTGTCATCTTGTACCGCTATGTTAAAATGTAAACAAATGTCCTATTTTCAAAGCTTTAGTAAAATCAGCCCAATTGAACTAATCATCTGAACAGCCTATTGTATTATTTTAGCACTTAGATACTAACAAATTCCATTCTTTAACTCTTACATATTTGATGTGATTATAGAATGCTGACAGTGGAAGTTATTTGTAAGTGATTATTCAACGTTCTGAAAGTAATTTATACGTAAAATTGACAAACAGTAAACAAACAAATTAGGATAGGTTGAACATCGCTGCCGATTTTCCTTTTATTAGTACTACCAAAAGATGTATGCAGTACTTGGAATTTGTATAAAAATGCCAGTAGAATATGATTTACATTAAAAACAGCTATTTATTATTTTAGTAGATATAGTATCATGTGATTCACTGAATCGCTTTTGGTTCTCATTACTATTTTAAGGTCAAATTTAATTCCAGTAGCATGTTTGAATTATGCAGTGCAACATGCAACAAATCTTATTACTTCTTAGGTAATAATTTATTAATCGAAATGCTAAGGTTTTCTTTCTCACACTACGCGATTCAGCTTATAGAGGAAAATCGTATGAGACTCAATGTTAGTACCTTTGAATATGATCTTATTTTGACGGTCATTGGCGATCTTTTCACTGTGCTGAACATGTCATTCCCAACTGGTACTTCACGGTTTCCACAGTTTGTTTTCCAGTTTGTTTCCACATCTGAAAGAATCCTCCCCTTTCACCTCAAACTCTTAGGTTGTCATGGAATTCCTTATTTTCTGCGAAGAAATAATAAAAATTTTGGATATATTGCTTTTAATATTAAGATTCTACTAGGAAAAGATCCATGAAGCTTATTGTTTGTAATGTTTAGACAAGTGGCCATCAGAACGCAGTAAGAGGCTAAAATTGTTTCGAATTTTCTTTGGAAAATGCGAATGTTTGCATCGCATTCAAAATTAGCGCACGCCACTCTTCTGCAAGGAGTGTAAACAATTCCAATCATTGGCGGCCACTCTTATTATTTATAGACCTTGTTGTCTAGACGAGAAATTTCATTTTACCGCATTGTTAAATGCAAATTTTAAAAGCATATTTGATTGCATAAAAAAGGTTTACTTTCATTGCTGTCCTTTGTCAAAATTATTTAATCTTTTGCCCAGTAGGAGTGTTTTGGGTCTTTTATGTTCATTAACACTTCTCTAGATAATTAAATTGGGGCAAATCAATTGGGCTCTGCCAAGGATATCTTTTGGTGGGGTCAATAGCAAAAGTACATCCAACGAGGGACAAATGGGTTTTTGGGTCAAAACTGTGTTCTTTTTTATTAAACACAACATTTTTTTGGAATGCTTCAGGTCTCTGACACGGGTTACGTTGCGAATGTCCTCACTCATATTCATTGTTTTTTTCTGCGCGTTCATTCTATTAGAGCCTTCACTTAAAACTGAAAATGGCCCATCTGACTGCCCTAATTAATTTTATCACGACATTGGGGGGTTGGGGGGGTTNGGGGGGTTGGGTGAGGGGGGGGAGGAAGATGAGCTTGCTAAATAAACGCACTTTTCCTCAACTTCTTTTCTCGAGTAACTATTAATGTGCATAGGAGGAATTCATCATCTCCTATTGCCTCATTTACTACCTTGTTTAAACCTATTTATATTGGTCAATTGGCAAATAATTAATCCGCATGAGTGTTACACCAACCAGGTTCAATACAAGTTGGCCAGGACTTTTAAAACCAAACACATGTCATGATTTGTTATGGGTTGTCGTTTTCCAACGCGTATGATAATTGTTTTTTTTTTGATATGAAAAAAATTGATTACAAATCTTCGGCTGTTATTTAACTCCAATAATGCCAAACTGATAAATCATTTGCATTTCCTCAATTTCAATACTTTTTCGGTAACACTGTATTTAAAGCAGTATTTATATTTTATTTATAGAAAATCTAAGAATTATTTATTTCATTTTACACTGGGTATCGATTAATTCCACTCCTGTCAGGATCTACCTTGTTAACCTTTCAGGTTAAATCGTGTTCCACATGTCAGCTTGAATTTAGTGTGTTTCTACAAGGGTTCTGGTCAACTTTCTCCTATGAATTATACTGTCTCCTTGTAATGGAAAAAGGTTTTCACCCAAGTCTAAGTTTGACCATTGTATGAAAATTTAGGAATTTGGTTCAGCATAAAAGTACTCTCCGTTTCAGCTAGTGTTTTCTGCGCTTTACTCGATTATATTTCAATCTAGATATAACATAAGAGTAAAAGACGTTATTTATAAAGGCATTTTTTAATCTCTCCTATATATTCACAGTTCATACTTTTGACTTGATCGTAATTAAATCAGCAATTAATCAAATATGAGGAAATACATACATCACTATTTGTGATGACATTTTTACTTAGCTAGTCATAATTATTGGTTACAACCAAGTCCAATCATATTAATTAAAATCTCCATACTGCCGTAGTGACTAAGTCTCCTCTCAAAAGCCCCCCCCCCTTGAAGATAAAGTTCTGGAAATGTTACTGCCAAGAAGGTTTTCCAGACATCATCCAGGCATCATTTTTCCAGACCAATAAAGAGATTGGAAACCTATTGTTTCAAGAGCAAAACAGTAGTTTAGGGTCTTCATGGGCGTATATATTCAAACGATAGACTTACCTCCACGTGGTGCACCCTGGGCAACGTATACTCATACGGCAAAAGTCAATTCACCGGCAGTTGACTTCTGGCTTCTAACTACCAAGACCCCACTGGTTGCCATATTTGACCCCTTCCACAGCATTCATCTTACTTTTTCTCTACCTTATGTCTGTCTGTCTCTTTTACATCTGTGAAACACTCTTCTGTCTTTTTTTCACCTTGATGCTCCTTCCCATCTGTGAAGCCTGAAGTCAGCTGAGTGACTAATGATAACTATCAAAACGCCCGCCATTTGATATAAATAAATATTCAAACAAATGTAAAGACATCATGGAGAAAAGTGATCAAAGCCATTTATTTGGTAACAAAGTATAACAAAGAACTCAGAGACTTCGATCGCCAACTGGCCAAAACTGGCGCTCCTTATTAGTAGTAACAGCTGAGCAGACTCACCAGTAAATAAGTAGAGAGCATGAATGGGGAAAATGTCAAATACTGGTGACAGTCTTTAATAATAATATGACTAAAACTGCTTCTCCTATTTCCTTGAATGATGAAATAATCAAATAAAAGATCGCAATTAATTGCACCAATTTAGCTATCCAGGGTCTTGTGATTCCCTTGGCCAACACTTACCTCGTTTTATGATCTCAATGCTCCTGTTTTGCAGCCATTTTATAGGCCTATTATTTAAGGCGTTTATGATGGTATATTTCATGAGTAGTTTAAAATTTTAAAACAAATACTGATTTTTACCCTATTTTACACCTTAATTAAAATTTTACTTAACAGGGGAAAAATGTTCGATAGAGTACGTAAAATATCGAAATAGACCAGTATAGAATGGGGTGGTCGAAGATGGGGGGGGGGGTAAATAAGTGAATAAGAGCATCCATGATTTCGATTTCCTTGAATTCTGGAATTATTGAGCTGTCCAATTCCATTTAAGAGGGTATAATGCAAGTTTGCAATAGACAATTGATTCGAAGTTCAGTTTTTGATGACTTGATTATTGAATTGCCTGGCGAGGCACCTTCACAGAATAGGAGTATATGCTCAGCCAACATGCTCCCCAATGTGACTTACAGGAGGAAATGGAGAAGACCCACCTGTTTCGGTGTCCAGCCCTAAAGACAATGGCAGAAACCCAGAGACACTGGGAAGCCAGAAGTCAACTAATGAACTACCGTTAACTGTTCTGAAGCCTATATATATATATATTCCTACCATCCCCCCCTTGTGAAAGCCGACGTCAATGAAGGGGTTAATGATGAATATCATAAAGCCTGCCGTTTGACATAATAAGTATTATTGAATTGTTGGTTTGCTGGCACGATTACATGGAAATTGTCGGGATTCAGGACAAAAATGTCACCCTCCTTTCTCTTTTGCTTACTATCTGCTGTTTACGTTTTTCTTTCGCTTGCCATACTGGAGTCTTGTTAAAAATTGTAGTCGCAAAATTTATTCATTTCGTTCTATATTTAGCAAAGGAAATGTCACCAAAAATTTACTTTATTTGTATAAAAATGAACACGTCTGTGGTGCTAAATGAGGACTTGTAGGCTTACTTGAAGGCTCTATCTACCAAACAGCTTGAACAAAGCGATACATAATTTTCGAAGTGTAGTTTATTGAGGAGTGAAAGCTCTACGAGACTTCAGCATTACCGTTATTGGCATTCTGGGGTTCTTGTTTAGCCTTAATTTAGTTCATGAGGTCAGGTTCAATTGAATATTTCATCCCTGATTCATCGGGGAGTCTTAAATTTGGTGTACTTCTAAGCAAACCCACAAAGATTGTGCAAAAGTAAGAACTGTTGTTGTAACCCATATGAAAATTCCTAACTCAACAGTACCTAGGATTTAATAAATCGATTTTAATATTCAGAAGGTTTTGGCTAAGCCTTTTGCTTAATAGGATAATTTTCTTGTTGAAAATTTTGCGTAATCAGATGCCTCTTCTAAGCATAGACGTCCACCCTTAGCTTGTAAAGATTTCACATTTTCCATAACTATGTCTCCCGTGTGGTACCTCTTTCAATATGTATGTGGAAAACTTACAGCATACGTAGTTTGCATGTTATTGCAACTGTGATGAATTCAATACCTTTTTTAATACGAGGACATTGAACTAAGTAAGTTACTACGACCAATTGGACAAAATTTATTTATTTCAAATGGCAGGCGTTTTGATAGATATCATTAGCCATTTAGCTGACTTCGGGCTTCACAGAGGGAAGGTTCATCAAAGTAGCAGAAAGTCGAGGGGTGGGGAACAGAAGAGCGATTCACAGATGTAAAAGAGGCAGACAGACACAAAGGTAGAGAAAAAGGTAATGTGAGTACTGTGAAAGGGGTTGAATATGACAACCAGGGGGGTCGTGGTAGTTTGAAGTCAGAAGCCAACTGCCAAGTTATAGACTTTTTGCCGTGTGAGTATACGTTGCCCAGGGTGCACCACGTGGAGGTAAGTCTATCGCACACCCCCCAATTGGACAAAATAAGCACCAGCAGATTCGAAAGTATTATATATTCTAGACGTCATATTCACTGAGAAAACAAAAATGATTTTTTTCATATATTTCGGGTCAATAACAGACCGGCCATTAATACTGAATGCTCTTGCTTATCCATTCATCTTTTTGACTTTACTTTGCTTCGGACTTATTCCCAAGTTTAAATTGAACTTCGTCGTGTTTTTGCCAAAGTTTCAAGGGTACTGTTACCCATGTGCGGAGTTTGTAGCATCGTTCCCTCCTAATGCAATTATTGTACAGTCATCTCCATCGTCATCAAAATTTGTGGTTTTTAAGTTAGTTTAGACAGCCAGTTAAACTCTGTAATAATTTTTTTAAACCAGAGTTTCTCCAATGAACAATATACAAAAGTAACTAATACCGCCTGAAATTTCACCGTAAAATGGAATTTTATAATTTTAGTTTTTTGTTTCATTTTAATTCCGTATTTTACCGGTATAAATAATTTATTGTTTGTTAAGCGGTTATGTACGATTAATTTTGGCAGCCTATGTATTCAATTAAGTAGTGTGTTCGTCCTTGTTTCATAGCGCATTTATTTGAATTTTCACTCCACAAGATAAAGCTCTCCATCAATTTCAATCACGTGCTTCGGTTTGTCTTATTTTAAAACGAATGATTTCCTCAGATATCACTTTTACAGCCTCCAAATGAAATATAAATAAGCCTGGCTGGGGAAATTTCTCCAAAATTCCTGCTGATTCTCAACACTTACCTTTTTTGGCGGCAAACGCAGTTAGTTATCCATAATTCAAAAAATCTGATGCAACTATTTTATCGCAGATAGAGAAGAAAATTATTTCGACCTTGCGGTGTGGATGTGTTTAAAGGAAGTTCGTTAGTTAAAATTTGCAATTGCACTGAAAGGTAAAATTCGATTATGAATATTATCGATTGCACCCAAGTCCAAGGAATTTTCAATTGCTATTTCAGAAAAATCGATTTAAAATTTCGCTATTAACTCATTCTATGTATAATATTTTCCTAATTCATTAGGGGAGGAGCGTTATTTCTGTCTTAGCCAATTTTCTATTATGGGACTATCGAACAAATTTCACCGGAAAACCCCTTTTAATTTAAAAGTTGCATGTTCATTCACGTATTTTTTGGTAAATTACTCCATTTCTTTGTAGCGATTAGTGAAAATTGGCTGTTTTCATTAACAACCCCAATATTGGATTTGTAGCACGAAATAAATATTTTTAAACTGTTCAGGGAATAAATATTGACTATCATTAACCTACTTCTGTTTGTTTTCTTGAAACATTCAGAAAATTTCATAGTAAACACGTTTTCGCACATTTATTCTTCTCATATCTTTGAAAGTCGTGAAAACTTTGTACAAACTGCTATATCAGATTAATAAAAGATTTGTTTATTTATTTATTCAAAATTTAATTTAACCCTCCAACTACTGATTGAATGATATTTAAGCACTGTATAGGTCTAACAGAAATAACCAATATCATAAGATATGATCTTGCAAGAGAAAATATGACCATGGCTATGACCGTCTGGTAAGAGAAAGAATTCAGTAAGAAATAAGGCGAGAAGGTTGAATAGAAAGCGTCAAAAGAAGTTGCCTCACTTAAAGTTGTGTCTCAACTTATAAAATATTCACTGAAAGGAAAATTTACTGCTTCACGCTCTCTTGGCGAATGCTCAAGTTCTTATCCACTCTCAACGGCCCTTATTGAGCATTTCTTTAATGATGACGGTGGTTTCTGCCTCTTCAAGTCGCTTCTCCTTTCGAAAGGCAAAAAAGCTGTGTGTGTGTGTGTGTGTGTGTGTGTGTGTGTGTGTGTGTGTGTGTGT
>UZAE01013032.1:9629-27634 GCA_900617975.1 Rodentolepis nana | reverse complement strand
CCCCCCTCATCTCGACTTTTTGTCACTTTGACGTTTCTCCTCTCTCTCTCTTTGTGGCCCGAAGTCGGCAAGAGGGCTAATGATAAGTATCAAATCGCCTGCCATTTTAAATAAACAAATTTAAGAAATTTCAACAGAAAAAAAATTTATTTACTCTAAACCAATTAAAGTTCACTTTATTAATTATTGTTAATAGAAGTAATTAACAATTTTCTCATCACTTTTCGACAAAAATTAAAATTGGGATTGTGGAAATTCTTTTCAGTTCAAATACTCTCTGAGCCATTTTGCAAAAAAAATAGTTTAAAAGGACTTAGCAAGGCTGTAGAATACCGCCCAATTAGCAGCAAACCCCGTAGTCTGACATTTGCAGCGATCCTGGTGACGAATAGCGATGGCGTTTGAATGTTGATATGAGCAACGCCTATTTGGCAAGGTTTATTACTTGCGTCATTATCGGAGCATACTACGCAACTGATTGCAGTTATTGAAATGCTAAAGTTTACATTACTAATTCTGCAATCTTGACATGTTGTTGCTCATTAAGCAATTAGTGAGTCTCCAAAACTGGAAATCACCAATGGAAGCACCTTTTATTCAATTGAAAAAATCTTATATATTTATTTATATTAAATGGCAGGCGTTTTGATGGTTATCATTAGCCCTTTAGTTGACTTCAGGCTTCACAGAGGGGAAGGAACATCAAAGTGAAAAATAGTCGAGAGGGGGGGGGATGTGGAACAGAAGAGTGTTTCAAAGACGTAAATTGGGCAGGCACAAAGGGAGAAAAAAGGTGAGGTGAGTACTGTGAAAGTAGTCGAATAGCAGTGCAGTGGGGTGATGATAGTTTGAAGTCAGAAGTCAACTATAGTCGGACCATAGTAGTTTGAAGTCAGAAGTCAACTGCCGGTTTACGGTGGGGTGATGGTAGTTTGAAGTCAGAAAGCAACTGCCAGTGAGGGGTGATGGTAGTTTGAAGTGAGAAGTCAACTGCCAGTGCGGGTGATGGTAGTTTGAAGTGAGAAGTCAACTGCCGCTTAAGGTGATGGTGATGAAGTCAACTGTCAGTTAATAGACTTTTTTGTCGTATGAATACACGTTGCCCAGGATGCACCACATGGAGGTAAGTCTATCGCGCACCCCTCAATTGAAAAAATATAATCACGCCAAATAGACTTTATTTTAAGTTTAGTATGAGCCATTAGTGGGAAAGTTCTGTGGTTCTTAACAGTCCGTGAACCTAAAGTTCATAGTCATCATCACCATCATCATCGTCTTTTCATACAGACACCTGCTTAATTCATATCAGCGGTGTAAATAGAATTATCAGTTAGACTATTCACACTTATTATAAAAATTGCTAATCTTCCGGACACATAAAAAAGTATTGTTAAGCAACCGGAATAGCATTATAAGCGTTGCAAGTGTGCTAATGGACTCAATGTACGCAAGTGACCCTGCCAGCCGGGTTAGAAGCATGTGCCCGCACGCAGTCGACAGCGAAATAGAGTGGACCAAGGAGAGAGGCTGCAACTCTTAAAGAGCCCAAAAAGAACCCTCGCAGTAATTAGACAAAATTGGTAATGTGTCAAGGTGTTCATTTCTTGCTTTTGAAATAAACTGTGACCAACTAAATTGAAGATATTGCGAATGTGATCTAGGACCCACAACCAGGGTAACATTGTGATCCTGGTGAATTTAACTTTGATTTCGCTTTCTGAAAAAATTTAAATTCTAAAAATAAACAGTTAATTTCTCCCATAAAATTTGGCAGAAGGACTTGAAAGTTACTTAACGAACGATGAGCGAAAAGTATTGCTCATTACGAGATTTATATAATATTCAAAGCACACAGTGATTACAATCTAAAAGATTTTGACTATTCACTTAATCAGGTGACCTTGAACGATTTAATTCTGCATAATCGAAACAGCCGTCAGACCCCAGTGAAAATGTACTCTTTGGGAGAAAAACAAGTACAAATATAATTGCACAATATTTGAATGACAACTTTTCACATCTTATTTGCTTTACTTTTACGCAATTTAACATGACATTATTTTGATTTAAGTAAATTCAGCTGACACCTACAAAAATAGAGTCAGTTGAAATATCGAGCGTTTATTACGTTAGTGCCAAGATTAAAATCTTTTTGTTTGAAACATAAACATAAACACACACACATATGTACATAGGGTGATTGATGCTAGTTATCACAAGTAATAACCCCTAGTTTACCACTACATGAAATTGGGGGGGGGCTATAAGAGGCGTCACTAAAATTACCAATAAATTTAATTAACTATTTTTAGTAAGTGCAGCATCAATCAAGAAAGTGGAGGCAGAATTTTATCACCTGTAAAAGTGGGAAAGTTTTGCCGGAGTTTCTTTGTTCAAGAAGTATTGAGAAGTATGACGTAAAAGACATGTCTCTAAGTTAAGTGAAAACCCCTCAGAATTGAATAGTACCGTTGGGTTTACTGCGCCTCTTTTGTCCTCGGGGGAACTAGATTAGCCAATGAGAATAAGACTTCCTAATATAAAGTTAAAATTTTGTGGAATATGTAATAGTATAATCATTTTTTCACGATGGTTTAATTGTTGTGCATTATATGCACCAAATTTCATTAGTTTGCAACCAACAGAAGCATGGATGTTGCAAAGAATATGAATTTGAATTTAATTTAGCCGCAGCTAAAAATGTTTTGATTGATCAACTCAATAGTATGGTGGCACATTTGTAGAGATCAAATTCTTTTCACTAACCTTCAAGGTGTGGACGTATGCCAGGACATGAACGTCAAGAGGTTCACGAGGCCTGCAACTCCTACGACCCTATGCTCTACTAATTTAGTCTTCGAAGAAGATGACTTTGCTTTTCAAGGCGTTCAAGTTACTAATTAATTGACTTCTTACAAAGAGTAGATTTCAACCTTTCTTTCGTTGTATGTGATAGACTTTGGTTTATTCAATACATTTTATACACTTATCCTGTTCTTCTAACCTTTGCTTTACGAACAGGGAATATTCCAAGACAGTTACAGACAACATCCTCTCCCACTGTTTTTGCTCCCTCTTTTGGAGAACCTCAGTGATCTTGCATCGTGTGCTACATGGAATCAAGCCTTGACTAAATCTCAGCCATCTCTATGTCATAGAAGGCTCCTATTTAAGAGTACAACAGACTAAAATCTGCTTGAAGGCGGGTTAATGCAAAGCCCCCATTGTAAAAGATACAATTTTCATAAAGGAATTAAATTAAAGTTCATGTACTTTAGTAAAAAAACTCATTTACATTATAAAAGCGTCGCATTTTAAGCGCAGAAATCAGACAATTCAACTTCTTGTACCAGTCGTTGTCAACTAAAGACGTTTTGGGGAATATTTTGATCGTAAAGTATGCTTTTCACACTTATAACTGGCGTCAGAAAGCCATAATTCTTCTAAAAAAGTGTTGAGATCATTTCTCACGATGAAAGTGGAAATATTTTTAAAATGCGTTAAAATTTCTATTTTTTATGCTGTTATCTTAGCCTATTGATTTTTTTATTGCTATTTGACCTTGGCTTTTGTCAGTTATTAGAAATCAAACAGACTTTTCCATATTGAAACCTTGAAAATAGCTTAGTGAGGTGATCGGACCACGCTCATTGTGCTTAATTAGTAGATAGTTGAAGGTCACGCATATTGTCACACCACAATCCCCACGCATTTTCATAGCATTTCTTCTCCACAATTTGAGGCTATTTAAATATTTAAAAATATATTTATTTCAAATGGCAGACGTTATGATAGGTATCATTAGCCCTTTAGTTGATTTTGGGCTTCAAAGAAAGGAAGAGGAACATCAAAGTGGCAAAAAGTCGAGAGGTGGAACGGAAGAGTGATTCACAAACATTAACGAGACAGACAGATACAAAGGTAGAAAAAAGATGAGATGAGTACTGTGAAATTAGTCGAATATGAAATGCAGTGGGGTCTTGGTAGTTTGAAGTCAGAAGTCAATTGCCGGTAAAAGACTTTTGTAGTTTGAAGTCAGAAGTCAATTGCCGATTGATAGACTTTTTTTGCCGTATGAGTTTACGTTGCCCAGGGTGCACCACGTGGATGTAAGTCTATCGCACACCCCATATTTTAATATCTCAACCTGTGGAGGAGAGAATGACTATCGTCCAAATCCCCTTTATGAGTTAAGTCTTTGATTAATTTAACAAATTAATATAATTGCTGTGAGGGAACTCCCATGTCATTTTTAGCAAAACAAATTTGACAAGAACCGTCCACCATGAAATACGAAACGGACTTTTATCCACTGACCTTATGGCTCCTGTGCTAATAGAAACACACCATAGCAACGAATGAGATTGGAATTAAGTTAAAAGACGTAAAATAATATTTAATTCCAACGCAATAAAATAAAATAAAATACATAATTACACCAATGAAGGTCATCCATGCTCAACGGTTGATAAAAAAATGTTCATTGTAATTGAATTGTGTGATTGATTTCATATTGGTCAATATCGACTTCGCCAGCTGGCGTTGAGGAAGCGTTCAGGAGTCATCTTCGATTTCGCTCCCAACTTCCTTCGTTTCGTGGATCTTGTGTTGGCAAGTGTTCCAAGGAGAACAAAGAGAATCATGAGAGAAACAATCACAGCAAACATTAGGGCTAAAATAGAACTGTGTGAGCATGGTTTTCCGCTTTGAAAACTCAAGCCATTTTTCACCCTCCCCGATTCATTTGAAATGTGATTCGATACCACGCGGATTTCCAATCACAACTGAGTTACCGATCACGAGGTTTCATTTGACGCCTGGCAATGCCATTCGGTGGGTAATTTTACCTTTGACTTTTAAAGAACTCTTTATCTGTTTATCTTGGCAAATTATGGTACATTTAAAAGTCTTCAAATTTTCTTGCTTACGGAAATCGAATTCTCTTTACGTCAACTTTGGTCTGCATGAAAATTCCTTTAAAATTGCTCGATCTAGCAGTTAGGTTGGAAAACAGGTCAACAATCTTCAGCAGTCTTTATCAGAAACCGTTTAACCAATTAAAGTACATTGAATGTTGGAACAATTAAAATGTTCAAAGTAAATTGACACAAAAATTTTGACTTTCCTCAAAATGCTTTGACTTCATCAAAGTGTATAGTAAAATTATGAATACTTTATGATATAGTAATTGAAAATTAATAATTAAAATTTTGTAATGAATTCGAGTAAATACTAACCACACATATGGATCGTTTCTTACGCAAAGAAAGTGGTTCGATTTCATGAAAACGGTGATATTTTGTTCCCAAATCTTGAAGGCTTCATAAACAGAAATTTTTTCGAATAATTCTAGCAAAGAACAACACTAATGAGGTTGAGGAAAATAAATGCCTCTAAAGAATCACTGTTTTCCACAAAAAAATGTGGTCATTTGCTTAGCTGCCAGCTGCTTTGAGCATACCGATGTCATATCACTCAATAAACGACTGACATTAATTTAAAATAAATCCATTCAATTGTATTGCGATTTTTCATCGATAGAATAAATCTACTTCACTTTAAACGCTTTATGCTCTCGTTTGTAGCAAATTGCTGCACTAATAAGCCTTGACAATACTTAGTAAACTCTATGACGAATTCGCCTTTGCTTGGAAAGACTCCCTGAACTAGCTAAGCCACCGCAAAGCTTTAGAATGCGTTTATCTGGGTTGTAATGAGTAGGTGAGTGTACAGACAAGGTGCATGGGCATTATATTTATATTTCGGGGTGTGCAATAGACTTACCTCCAAGTGGGCAAAATATGCTCTTTCAGCAAAAAGTCTATTAACCGGCAGTTGACTTCTGACATCAAATTACCACGATCCGACTCTATGTCATATTCCACCTTTTCCACAGTACTCGCTTCAGCTCACCTTTTTTCTACCTTTGTGCCGTCTACTTCTTTGACATCTTTAAATCGCTCTTCTGTTCCACCTCTCGACATTCTTCGACTTCGATGTTCCTCCTCCGCTCTGTGAAGCCTGAAGTTAACAATTGAGTCAAAGATAACTATTATAAAGCCTGCCATTTGATATAACTAAATACTAATATGGCTGGTATACTATTTATTGGCGCACTAATTCTCCTCGCGAAGTTACTTAGCCGCACCTTCAAGGAATAATTGTTCAGCGATGGCATGTTGTGTACTCATCACGATATATCAAACTCGCCGAGCTAATCCAGGTAACAAAATTGATGCTGAGGTCCATTTGCACTTGACTGCATGGAGAAAAATATCTAAAATAGCCCTCATGATTCACCAAAAGACTTGCAGTGTTCACATCACTAAAATTTTGGGGTGTGCAATAGACTTACCTGCACGTGGTGCACCCTAGGCAACGTATTCTCATAAGGCAAAAAAGTCCATTAGCAGGAAGTGGACTTCTGAGTTCACATTACTATGACCCGACTGCTTGTTATATTTGACCCCTTCCACAGTATTCGTCTTTCTCTACTCTTTACCTTTGTGTCTGTCTGTCTGTCTCTTTTACATCTTTGAATCATTATCCAACCCCCCCCCCTCCCTCCCTCCTCGACTTTTCGTCACTTTGACGTTCCTCCTCCTCTCTCTCTGGGAAACCAGAAGTCAGCTAAATGGCTAATGATAAGTATCTAAACGTCTGCCATTTGAAATACGTTAACTTCCACTCTAAATAGTCTGCCAAAAAGGCAAAAACGTTAACGTTGGTTGCAGTGTTTCATTAGAAATTTGATAAGGAAAGTTAACAAATGAGAACAGAGCAAATTTGTTTTTCGCATTTTTTTGTAAGCCCACTACGATGCTTTTACAATTTTCGAGGTTAGTTCTCAGTGCTTTTGGAAGACTAGCATTATTTCAACTCGAATTATGCGCGCTATGCGGTAATCGAAATGTCTAATTTAAACGCTTTTTTTCAATTTTAACATGGAGCAAGCATGGGGAAGGTTTTTCATAATATTTCATAATTTCATTTAATCTTGACACGCTGACAAAAGGGTCAATCTTACGTCATTTCGCTCTGGATCTAAGTTCATAAATTTTTCACCGATATATGATGTTCTTTTAACAAGAGCAAAGGGGGTCACACTAACACTAAAACCCCCAAAAAGTTATGCCAATTAATGTACACCAACTCAGAGACTCTGCGATCGATGTACTTGAGCACACTTCAAGTTCTTTTGGATGACCAGCTGTCGTAGATAATTGGTCATGTATTATGGAACAGTGACTGAAACGTATGTCGCCTTGAAGAGAAAGCATATGCGTGAATGTGGACTTTGTGTATTTATTACACAGTCAAACAGGGGTGCGCGATAGGCTTACCTTCACATGGTGCACCATGGGCAACGTTTACTCATACGGCAAATAAGTCTGAAAACCGGCAGTTGATTCCACACTTCAAACTACCACGATCCGAATCTATGTCATATTCCACCATTTCCACAGTATTCACCTCAACTTATTCTCTACCTACGTGTCTGTCTCTTTTACATCTATGGATCACTCCTCTGTTCCTCTTCTCAATGTTTTGTGATTTTAATGTACCTCCCTTCTGTGAAGCCCAAATTCAACTAAAGGCTATTGATAACTGTCATAAGGCCTGCCATTTGATATAAATAGCACAGTCAAATATAAATCGTTCTCTTTCAAAGTTCAGCAAAGTCACTATATTTATCTGCAAGTTAGTATAGCCCCTAACTCAAGGTAACTAGTGTTAATCTTTTAAAAATTAAATCGTACTTGAAGTACATTTACTAGATCATATGTGTCCAATTACATCTTCATAAAAATATTTGGCAGTTTGTTTTTCAAATTAGATCAGCAGATACAAGATCATTGGGTTTGAGTGAGCTTGTTAAAGTTGGTAGAGAATGAAGACGCTCGGTTTTGTTTATATTTCCCTGCTGTACATACCACCCGGTTAAAGGTAACAACTCCTCTTATTTTGCATTAAAGACAATATATATTAATTAAATTACACTATCTACTGAAAAAAGGCAAAGTAGTATATATATATTCTCCTGATGACTATAGTTAAGAGAGTTTGATGAGGAGAGAGGTCCGTTAGGCATCAAGTTGTTATGTATGGCATTTACTTTGATTCATATCTTTTTCAAGTTGCCTTAATGAAAATGAATGTTATAGTTATTAGTACTTTGAAGTAATTAATGGAGAAAAACAATTATATATATATATATATATATATGCAAAATATTTAAAAAGAAAACAAAATTGTAAGTAAACCTAGGCAATGCAGTATGAATAAGGTAATTTCTGACAATAGAACAGTCATAAAATAAATCGCATTGGCAAAAAGTAGGGTTGTTTAAAATGAAATGAGTATCACAACTTACCCCTCATTCCACGCATCGTTGAGAAAGTTCTCGAGCCCCGGGGCTCGCTTGGAACTGATCTTCTGATCGGCAGATCTCTTATTAGCCACGCATACCAAAAAAAGGACAAGAATGATGATATTAATGAGTATGTCAATCATTCAGCGATGCGGTTTGGTATGATTTGAGGGCACTATTCTCAATCCACCGATGTAAAGAATGTGAACATATGTCGTACATTTTAAAGTTGCACGTTTTAAATCACAACAGATGAAGTTGCACTTTAGTGTTTTTTTTGATTTGGGAATTTCAGAGCGATCAAGTTCTCATAACGGTCAGGTGAAACTCTAAAAAAAACGGAAGTTATTAAATTTGCAAAAAATAGGAAAAAAAATTTAATTTGATATGCTACCTTTAGCCCTAAAGATAAGCCTCATTTTTACTTGACTCGTGACAGTAACATGCTCATTGCGTCATTGGCGTGTTTATAGTTTTTTTACCACAATGAGGACACGAGTGTACAGCCACATTCATCAATTGATATATCCCTATATTTGCGTGAGTGGGGTGTGCAACAGACATACCTCCACGTGGAACACCCTGGGCAACGTATACTCATACGGCAAAAAAGTCTATTAACCGTCAGTTGACTTCTGACTTCAAACTTTCATGACCTCACTGTATGTCATAGTCGACCACTTCTACAGTATTCACCTTACCCTACTCTCTATCATCGTGTCTGTCACTTTTGCATCTGCAAATCACTCTTCGGTCCACCTTCTTGAACTTTGATGTTTTTCCCCTCTGTGAAGTTCGAAGTCAGCTAAGGGCTAATGATAACTATCAAAATGTCTGCCATTCGAAATAAATAAATAAAAATTTAAATGAATTAAGCTAGTAGATAGAAAAGTAATTGGGAACTTGAATGAAAAGAGCTTGTCAGATATCAGCGACGAAGAAAAATGATTAATAATTGCTACCTTAATTTCTAAGCAAGTAACAGTGATAAATTAGTCAAACGCGGTGGCATAGCTAATGGTTAACGTGTAGGGCCTGATAGTATTTCAAATGGCGTTTTGATAGTAAGCATTTGCCCTTTAGCTGATTTCGGGTTTTACAGAGAAGAGGGGAACATCAAAGTCGAGAGGAGGAACAGAAGAGTGATTCGCAGATGTAAAGGAGACAGACAGACCCAAAGGTAGAACAAGATGAGGTGAGTACTGGGAAAGTGGTGGAATATGACATACAGTGGGGTCATGGTAGTTTGAAGTCCGAAGTCAACTACCAGTTTGTAAACCTTCTTTGCCGTATAAGTCTACGTTGAACGTCCCATGAATTCTATACTGTGTTATGAAATGCAATTCAGTCGCTTATGCAAGCGAATGAAGGGATTATTTTGGAAAGAAAAGATCAGTTTAATCACACATACAAGTGCTTTTTAATTGGATTTCAATGACATCATAACTAATAAATGGAAACCGACGCAAGAGAGAGAGGTCAGACAATTGAAGAGACCACTTCAATAAAAGTGAAAGAAATCAATCGGAGAAGAAGTGGACATCAGTACGCTTGGAAGAGTTTTACGATTTTGAATTTCCACAGTCATGTTTAAACTTCATTTGCAGCTACATATTGAAATGAAAAGTAACTACTCGTAAGATTATATAAACAAATTGCTACTATAGTTTAATGAGTAAAATGTATTGTGTTAATAATATGCTACATCACAACTTCGTTAATATTTATTTATTTCAAATGGCAGGCTTTATGACAGTTATCATTAGCCCTTTATCTGACTTTGGACTTCACAGAGGGGAGGAACATCAAAGTGAGAAAAATTCGAGAGGAAAAACAGAAGAGTGATTCAGGATTGTAAAAGAGACAGACAGACACAAAAACAGAAGAGTGATTCAGGATTGTAAAAGAGACAGACAGACATACACAAAGGCAGGGAAAAAATAAGGTGAGTACTGTGGAAGTGATTAAACATGACATACTGTTGGGTCATGGTATTTTGAAGTCAGAAGTCAGCTGCCGGTTGATAGACTTTTTTGCCGTATGAGTGTACGTTGCCCAGGGTGTAGACTTTTTTGTCGCATGAGTATACGTTGCCCAGGGTGTTAGACTTTTTTGCCGTATGAGTATACGTTCCCCAGGGTGCAGTTAAAAGACTTTTTGCCGTATGAGTATACGTTGCCCAGGGTGCACGGACTTTTTTGCCGTATGAGTGTACGTTGCCCAGGGTGCACTACGTGAGGTAAGTCTATTGCACATTTCATTTCGTCAATGTAATTACGAGAAGAGGAATTGAAATCCCTATAATCTAAAAATGTTCTCATTGCATGTATGGACGAAACAGGGAATTCCTTATTCCAAATTGGACAGAGAACAACAGGCGTGCCGACATTTGGATGCGTGTCTGCGGATACAACAGGATTTCTACCATTTTTTCAGATGAGAGCTCTAATCGAAACACCACATTGCAAATCCATTCCAATGCGCTGCCTCGGAATTCATAGGAAAGCAAACAATTTGGACAACTTGATAACTAACTTGAAATATGTCCTTCAAGTTGATTCTTCAGTCTTTTAATGCGGCTGATAATTCATTCATCCAAACCATGTTGGTACGACTGTTGTCACTCTCTAAACTCAGTATCTGACGGCATTTACAAGGAATTCATTTCCAAAATGGAAATGAAACAATTCGAAACAGGTGCCGAGTCCACAATGTTGCTATTGAAAAGGGGTTTGTTTTTGAAATCATACTCTTCTCCATCACAGCTGTTATAGCTGTCAAGACAATTAATCAATTTGATTGAAATGCAATTGCAGAGAATTGCAATTGAAGTTTGAACACAGCTGTAAATGTGGTTGTTTCACATTTGTTTGACAAAACAATTATACAAAGGTGGTGACAGGAAGGGGGCGATGCAGGGTGTCGGGAGAAAGAGGTTTATAAAGCGTTGATAGTGCAATAAACATTCGAGCTCAAATTGCTGCCAGCTATTTGCATCTTGGCATTGGTAGCTGTGTCGAGAGTAGAAGGAAAAGGTTACCATTATAGAAGGGAATTTCCTCTAAATGTCAAGAGCTATGGAAATTACGTTCATGGGGTCTGGCATCCTGGTAGGAGGAGATTTTCTTCTTTCCATGTGAACGGGAAAATAAAGTCTTGATCGATCCTTTTGTCATTTGTAATTGCTTTCAACACCTTCGGTTGCACGTCCACACTTTCGATAGCCCTTGTGTGTGTGTGTGTGTGCATGAATTTCCATCATCAGCCTTGTTGTCTCTCTGGGCCCCACTTTTTAAACCAAGTGGAACTCACTGAACTAAAGGGATAAATAGATTATATTAAAACCAGAAGTCACTTATTCTTTTTAAACTTTAACTGTACTTGTAGCTAATATATATGTATGTGTGGGAGAAGGGTTTAAAGTGTTTAAGAGAGAACAAATTGGGCAAAGCAATTCTTCCATTATATGCTCCAAAGTCCCATTAGAGACTGACTTTCACATGGCCTGCAAGTTGGACATCCTGATTATTGGCTTTCAAATGAGACTGAAGGGAGGGAGAAATGTGCACTCTGACAAAAGTCTCCAAGTGGAGGGTACGAGAAATGGGTGACAATTGTGAACACAGTGACTGTTGATGCTCTCCAATTGGCTAAAAGTTGGCAGGATGTAACTATGGTGACAGCAGTATCCCACTTTATTTGCAATAACATAAATCGACTTGGCATACGAATCCACCAGAATGTGATGAGGTCTATTTTCCTTTAATGCTCGGAGTGAAGATATATCCCACTGTAGTAAAAGAACATCATCACACCTAGAATCGACTCCATATTCATAGGGAAAGATGAATTCTGCTAAGTTGAGCAGAGTGGAGGTGAGTTGAATGTGAGACAAATGAAGTCTCTTTCCCGGCGGACGTAATGGGATCCAAAGAGAAAAGACCTCAGTGGCCTGTTTAGCCTCGCCTACATTTGTTCTGAGTGAGCACAATTAAAATTATACAAATACGACAGGAATGCGGTTCAACAAGACCAACTTCCTTGGGTTGTCAACATATACCACACACACCAATGCCCTTTAATTGGAAGGTAAAGCTAGCATGACCCAATATCGTATGTGGTTGAAGTGACCGAGCCATTGTAGACATTTGATGTGGATGCGCGGATTAGGAGTTGCACAGGCAGACAAAGTATGCAAGATTTCCCTATGTCTCTCTAAGAAGCTTACCTGATTTGACTTGTAGCGGTGAAGCTGGGAGAATGTGGGATTTGATTACTGTATTACCCGGATGGGAGAAGTGAAAAGTGATGCTGGAATGAGATGGTGAGAGTCGTTTCTTTGAAATTGCCTCTGACAACAGTGCCTGCTTCATCTCCTCACAGGCCTTCTCAAATGAAGTTGTAGTTGAGGGCACTATAGCTCCAAACTCAAACTACCATGAATGCAAGATTATGAAAAGATATGCAAGCAATTGCGTACCTTTGCATGAGATCTTTTTACACTCACATCTCGGTTAAGGAATCAATTCTTACTTGAGACTCTTTGTCTCTTCACCTTGAAATCATCATTCTGATCTTTATTTTCTTCCTCAAACGGCCTCTGTACCACGTCGCTTTGAGGAATATATCAGAGAAAATTTTTATTCGAGTCTTTCACATAAAAAGGCATTTTAAACATTCAGGTAGCACATGACCACAACGCAAATCAGACATATTGATTTGAAGGACAAAGCAAATCTTTCGTAACTTGTCTGCCTGTGGATTCAGAACAAGGAACTACAATGACTTGGTCACACCCCCCCCCCATCCCACCTTCGAGATACTTTGGCGAATTGATCGCTAAAACACATTTTCACACCCCAGACGAAATGGAATTGAGCTCAAGGTAAAAATGCAGAAATGGGAATTCAATATGTTTGAAAGAATTTAATGATTGTCAATTTTCGCACATTCACCCATTGCATAGAAAAATCAGTAACTGCTTTCTAGTACATTATCCACTTGCTACTAAATTTCAGTGAGTAGCACTGTTGTGAAGTAATAATAGGCACATGTGGAGGAAAGGTGAATAAGAAGTAAGGTGCACAGAACACTGGTGGGCTACAAAGGCTGACACAGGAACCTCATGCACAGTCTAGCAGTGTAGAAGGTGCGGTCATAAAAAACAGAGACTCCTGAGCCAATCGTCATCAAAGCTATTGCACCTCTGTTTTCTCACTGCTAGTATTTCAATAATTGTGGTCAGTGTAGCATCTTTCATTTGTGTTGTTGTGGTGTGTTGCTGGTCAACAGGGGCTGTAATAAGCACCATTCATTCCAATCCACCTGTCTCCTCGTTACTGTTAGTGAAGTCATGACATTTTTGGAGCAATTGAGTCTTAGTCTACTCAAATTTGGTTACTTTTCGCGATTTGCTTTTGGTAGATCCTTAAATATTGGCATTAGCTCGATTCTTCTGAACTTTACATTTATCCTCCACTAATTGGAATAAAATCTGCTCGGATTATTTACTGAAACGTTGAGTCCTAAGTTGTCAAGACGGGTTTCAGTGAATCCAGGTTTTGCGCCTGTTCCTTTAATTTTCGGTGGTTAACCACATAAATGTTAGTCCTAACTGTGCTTTTTCTAATACCTCACACTTATCCACCTCCAACGTCATAGTAAGTCACAGATTAATTGTAGGAATTCGGAACGTCCGAAGTGGTTTGACCTTTATTCTTAACACAATTACTTCACTTACCATTCATCAACTTCACTCTTAATTGAACCTATTGAGTGTTCATGATATTTCCCAAATAACTGACCAATTTGACATTTGGGAGTTAACTATGGAAAGCATTATCGTTGAAGAGTGATAATAATGAGGAAACTGGGCACTAATATAAGATGCTTTTCATTATGACTGATCGATATTTGTCACCAACTACTGAATTTCACATATCTTGTACTTCGACTGTCTATAGTGATATTTGATTAACGTCTTTTTTCGCTTAATATTATTTGCCCAATTAATGATACTTTAGTGCGTTTAGTTTAGGCTTTTTTAAAATATTAATTTTAAAAAATTCTTGCAATTGTTGGTGGCCTCTCTAAATCTGTTTTTTTTTTCACAATTTCTCATGCGGATTCCTTATTTCATGTATCCTTCCTTCACACAACGTAGCTTCCTGGAATTTCAGCGGAAATTATTCAGGACAATGGCGACGCTTTTAAATTAACTTGACTGCAAATTTGTACCATTGAAACAACAGTTCACAGCTGTTTCAAGCCCACAAGCCAAGTTGGATCTATGGGCACACAATCACACAATGGAATCAAAATTAATCTATGCAACCGATATCTGCCCAATGCTTCCTAAAAATGCATTTTGTGCAATATTAAATTAACATTTACAGTTTTTAATAATGTCAACGCTGATGGCTTTTTATGCTGTTTTGGCAAAAAAATAATCATGGGAAAACTTCTGCATAATTGAACAGATAGGTAAATCTCTTATACCATTATATGGAGTATGCGATAGACTTACCTCCACGTGGTGCACCCTGGGCAACCTATACTCATACCACAAAAAAGTCTATTATGCGGCAGCTGACTTCCGAATTCAAACTACCATAACCTCACTGTATGTCACATTCCACCACTTCCTCAGTGCTCACCTCACCTTACCATTTTCTCTACCTTTCTGTCTGTCTGTCTCTTTTACATCTGTGAATCGCACTTCTGATCCCCACCCCTCTGTAACTCTCGAAGTCAACTAAAGTGCTAATGATAGCCATCAAAGCGCCTTCGATTTAAAATTAATAAATAATTATATAAATAATACCATGATATTGGTGTTTTAGAAAATAGTGTCTCAAATAATCACATAATGGAATTTTATTTGCTTGATTTTATGATTCAATTGGGAGATCTATCGCGCTCGTAGTTTCTGGTTTTTGTATAGGTGACCTGTTTAGAGATAAGTTATTTAATAAAATAAAATGAACCCACCTATTTGACAGTGAGAAAGCACCCCGTGAGTGTGTGTGCAAGCATGCACCGATGAATCAGCCTATTTTTGCTCAAGTGTATCTTTTGTGTTATCAATTATTTGAAATGAGCCAGAGATTTAGAGAATGGAGAAATAAAAAATGGCATTTTTTTGTGAATCACTTCAAAATCTAAGTGCAATCTCCAGAGCTTTTGAATTACTCTCAATAAATTAATTATATCAAAAGAGCCTATCATAGGAGCTTCAATTGCAGAAATTACAAATAGCATTTTAAAAGCGCAAAAGGGTTTGTTTATGCTCAACTTTTTGAAATAAGGTTGAGTCAACCTTAAGGATTTGTGTCTTAAATATTAATGAAATTAAGTGAGGATTGCAACGTTTTATTAAATAAAAATATGATGTTTGATTAAAATTTTATGTTCTCAAGGTCATCATCTTATCTCTTAACTTCAGATTGAGGTTTGTCGGAAGGTTTAAACAGTGTAACAAGAAATGTTCCTCAATGACATGTGAATTTTTACATTTCATTTACCTTTGAAAAGATTTGTGAACTTTAAACACTATCCAGTGAAAAATTTTCATCTTACATGGCTATTGATTGTACGGGCATTCGGACGACAAATTTGATGATTGGTCAATCGCGATTTCGTGATACAAATCTCGAAAAACATGAAAGTGGCGTTTCCTATTTGACTGGAATCACGCATCTGAAAGCTTAGAATGTGCTCGACATGCATGAATAATGCATGATACGGAAAATTAGCCGATTAAAATAAGTTTTGATACAGTTGTTGCTATAAAATGCGAATGAAATAATAAAATAAGTAAAAATTAACCAAAATTTAATTTGATTTACGGAGGATTGTGATGGAACGATAATAGTGAAATTGTGTATCTTTTTTGAGATTATACTTAGTAGAGTCAGCCATTTTCCCTTGAATGACAAATTGGAGCATAACGAATTGAATAAGCAGTCTTGCTTGAAACTGAACATGAATAGAAGAAATCCGTTTTGTAAATGCTTATAATATTTAAGTCAAAATTGCGAACCCAATCACTAAGCTACGGAAGGTTTTTCAAAAATAATTGGATTAAATATTGTTTTTTTCAACTTCAACTTCACCAGAGTCCACGTGGTGTACCCTGGGCAATGTATATTCATACGGCAAAAAAGTTTATTAACTGGCAGTTGACTTCTCACTTCAAACTACCATCACCTCACTCTATGCCATATTGGAATATTTCACAGTACTCACCTCACCTTTTTTCTACTTTTGATGTTCCTCCTCCCCTCTGTGAAGTCTGAAGTCAACTAAAGGGCTAATGATAACCATTAAGACGCCTGCCATTCGATATAAGTACTTCACCAGAGTCACTGATTTTATTGACTTATCTACCTTTCATCATATTTTGTAAAAATGGAATGATAGGAACTCCACAATAGAGATGCTTCAAGGGAGTTAAATTGAGCTCAATAGTGATTAGGGTGTAGCTCATTGTGAATTCTCTTATGTGAAAGAGAGAATTCAACTTCAACCACAATCAAAACGCCTGCCATTTGATATAATTATAATAATGATTTAGATATTTAGAACTAGTCTGCGAGAATTTGATGGTAAAAAGTGACGTTTTGCACTAATTTAAAGCAAAGTTTTCACATTCTCTGAGATTTTAGTGCATCCTTTTCACAATTAATTGTTATAGAGAATACCCCATATAATGCAATTAAGGTTGATTCAATTATGATTCCTAACGCTATTTTCGTTTTTAGAAAAATGTTTTAAAGATTCTCACAATTCTATCAATAACGCATTTAAATTAGTTCATATATATATTTTTTTCTAATGCATTATCAGATGGAATTGAGAAAGAGCTAAAGATTGGCATAAATTGTTTTATAACAATTAAGGGGTAACAAAAATGATCCAAAATTGACGTTGATTGTGACAATTGAAATGAATGGCAGGAAAGAAGAAAATAAATGTACGCATATACAATGGCGAAAATTGCAAAATTGTTTAAAAATAGTCTGCCTCATTAGAGATGCTAACAGTTTGTAAAAGACATTGTTCACACCGTCAATCGAAAATGTGTCATATTCAATTCCCGAAAGAAGCTCAAAATAGTTGACATCTCAAAGTTTCCATTATTGAGTCTTACAATGTTGGTCAATAAATTGTCTGAATATATTGATTACCAGCAAAGTAACCAATTGCAATCATGAATATCTTAAATTATGAACATAAATGCATAAGAATACTTTGAACTATTTATTTATTAGCCACAACATTTATTATTCGAGGAGAAATATGCATTGCCACCCCCCTCCCCCTCCAGTGATTTATGACTCACGCTTCTGATTAGTTAGAATGCAAATGTGGGTTGATTATTTCGAACTAGATCTTAACTTACTAATCAAGCCAAGGAAAGATTTTCACACCTCACCGAAATGTTCCCTTCAATTTGAAGGAAAAAACTTTTTCTTTTAAGTGGGAAGCAGGTGGAAAGAGTCAAATCTTATTACCAATTCTGTGAATTCTTATTCTCACCCCTCCCCCCTCCCCCCCCCCCCCCCCCCCCCACTTTCCAGTCAGCATTCCTCTTTCCTGAAATGTTGTTTTTGTTTTAATTGCAACAAAAAAG
>UZAE01013031.1:10968-27638 GCA_900617975.1 Rodentolepis nana | reverse complement strand
GTGCACCACGTGGAGGTAAGTCTATCGCACACCCCTGGATAATAATAATAATATTAACGTAAGTGAACGAATATGCTTATCAGTAAATGAAAAAAAGGCATTTGCCTGCCCATGGTAATCAAATATTTGATTACACTTCTCCCAAATGTCTATCTCCTCACTCTAGCAAAACGGTTCGAGTTTGGTTTATGAAGATATATCCCATTGTTAGTTTATTTACTAAGTAAACTTGAATGATTAATTATTACTAATATATAAGTGAATCCAATGTAGTGAATAATCTAAACTAGTATATATATATATATATATATCAAATGGCAGGCGTTTTGATGGTTATCATTAGCTCTTTAGTTGACTTCAGGCTTCACAGAGGGGAAGGAACATCAAAGTGAAAAAAAGTCAAGAGAGGGAGGGGGACGGAAGAGTGTTTCAAAGACGAAGGTAGAAAAGGTAGAAAAAGGTGAGGTGAGTACTGTGGAGGTAATCGTATATGACATACTGTCTGGTGATGGTAGTTTGAAGTCTGAAGTCAACTACCGAATAATAGACTTTTTGTCGTATGAGTATACGCTGCCCAGGGTGCACTACGTGGAGGTAAATTTATCGCACGCCCCTCTAAACTTATATATATAGGAAAGAATATATTGTAGATAAGGCAATAGAGAATGAAAGTTCTATGATATTAAGAAAGACAGGCCAATAAGCACATATGAGTGCAATCTTGATTATAAGCGATCGTGTTACCGCAATGGGCTCCAAGTACTCCTACACCAAGCAATTTTATCTGAGTATAACTCATGTCCTTGACAATAGAGGCAGCCACTCTTGGTTTGCTACCTTCGATAGTGGGTTTGCGGGGTTGCCAGCCTAGTCCACTTCCATCTCCTCAGTAGTTGCTTACAACATGCACTTTTCTTCTTTTACTACCCATGTCAAAGTTTTGTAAGATATGGATCACAATTCCATTTATTTATAAACCTATTTTTATTAACTTATTGAATCTAAAGTTTAAAGAACATGATTTTGCCTTCTCTATATACCCTTTTCAGTTAGAAAGATTTCAGTGATTTAAGTTTTGATGCTTATGGCTAAAATAATTATCATCAGTAGCTCCATATCATGTGTTCTGATTGGTTAAATTAGCTAGGTATTGCCCACAGCAGGAAAGACTATTAGGCTATTTAACGTTCATGCGCGAACGAAAAATAACAGTCGATGTGAAAATACAATTCCGGAATAAATATTTGCAATTTTCCATAGTTGAAGTTAATCTTATATTTTATGTTTTCTCCCAATTATTACTGACAATAACCTTTAAACCTTACATCATATCCTCAAACTATTATGAGCTACGATATATTGTACTTAAACCTAATTTATATGCAAAAAGTTCTTGTTACAAGAACGGGAACTTTTATTTGTATTCTTCTGATTGGGTTATCAATTTGTAGACCACAAAAGCAATTAACTATCTTGTTCTAATCAATAGCTGCAACCAACCCACTGTTACTTAAAGTAACTAACGTTGAATAAATGCGTTCTATGATAGTTTTCATCGAAAATTTCATCTTTAATGATGTACAATATTGTTTAGAAAACAGTATTGTGAAATTTGTGGCATTTAAACAAAGAAAACGTACTCGTGGGAGTTTATTTAAGTCCTGTACCAAAATTAAGTCCCCACTTTCCGTTAATTTATGTGCTCAGGATTTCACATTAGAGTCAACATCCTAATGGACATTTCATTGAATTTAATCTTTAATCATTCATTTTATATTCAATTTATGATGTTCGTAAATGCGGATTATGGATGCAGGAAAATCCCTTGTTTCGGCCCTTATAGTCAACCCACCTTGCCTTCTCTGGTTTGTTCTGAATAGCACCCGAAGTACTACACTAATTGTATTGGCAACAAGAAAGATGCTCTGAAAAGGCATGAAAGTAAACTGAAGTTTTGTAATGCAGGGGTGCCGAGAGCGATTGAGTGGGGTGAATTCGTTTACGTCAACCTCCTTCGACGATTATAAATTGAGGAGAAAGTTGTGATAACTGGAAAAGTCAACACCAAGAATGGGAATAAGGGCATATGCTATTTTAAACTCCTTTATATTTACCCTTCCAAATCTGAAATTCAAAGTTATAGTGCTAGAAGACTTATTCTCCAATTGAAATTTCATTAACAGCCTCCGGTCTGAAATACAGAGAAGGCTTGTCTCTTTCACTCCGACGTACATGGAAAAAATTGCTTCAAGTATCAATTCCGAAGAAAAATCTTGATTTTTGATCAGATATAAATGGAGAGTCTTAAATACTTTTTGAAATCCAAGTTCAATTTCATGCAAGGTTAGAGTGGACTTGAATAATTAGAGGAGTTCCGCTCTCAAATTTTAATAGAGTCTGTGAAGTAAATAAAAGTTGAACCGAACAATATACTCCAGAATTTGCGTGAAAGTATGAGCCCGAATTCCAGCCATGAAGGAGTACAAAAGTGTTCGTTAAGTGGTGAAAGGGGGACTTGTGAAATTTAAATTCACCCCAAATGTTGGATTTAAGTAAAAATTGCTTTCAATGTCCCTCTCTTATGAAAAAAATACGAGAACACACCGATTGAATTGCAACTTTTGGCTTTAAAACTGCATGATTCAACTCTCGATCTTATTATGCCAGTAGAAAATTCCAAATTTGCCACCAAATAAGCTAATTTTTCTGCTTTCCACCCAGCGTCAACATATTTTTTAATGAATTTTAACAAGCTAAAAATCGTAAATAAGTAATAATAAAAATACTGGTACATGAAGTAGCACTACAATTTCTTTTGGTTGAAAACATTACACAATCTTCAGAATTTTTAGGCGAAGGTTCCTCATAGCAGCATTCGAATGTTAACTTCACCTCTAGCGCGCCAAAAACAAGACTGCTATTTTCTGTGTTACATTTCCTTAATAGAGTATTAGTGAATCCTTTGAGAATCTTGATGGCCTTTGCACCAATCTGTGATTGTAATTCCCTTTCTTAAAATAAGTAATTAAGTAATTCTTCAGAATTCTTACTTTTCTGTCAATTTGACACTTTCTTGAGTTACGATGATCATGTCAGTAGGGCAAAGACATTGATCTCATCTTGCCAAACACCTGATTGAGTTGGTCAGCATTAAATTTCATTTTTTTGCTCAATTTTTCGTAAGGTAGAAATTTACAGTGTTCGAGTTAGTAATTGGCATCGGCTATCATAACGCCAGGTCAATCCGTGACAACCTTGGCATCCTGATGAATTTTCCACGTATGATTTCCTTTTTCCTTTCCCTTGGAAATTGTTGAATAAAAAATGATTAAGGGAAATGGAATTGGAAGACTTGTCATAGCTGTAAACACGATCAAATGGGATTTGAATTAGCTTGATAAGTACCTGAGGCATTATGCATTTAGCGCATTAGATTGGTTTGTAGGTTTCGTCTAAGTGCAATGGGCTTATAATTTCTGCGTAGTTATGGACACTTCAATTCAAAAAATGAACGGAACTCTCGAATGATCGAATATTCGCTTACTGATAATGCAATTTCTAAACTTGCGCAGTCGGAAAGGGGTCTTTCAGCAACTAAAAGAATTGCAACAACTTAATGTGTTGAGTTGCTCATCCTATTTTCAGCCATTTTGGATTTTATCACAATTTTGCATCTTGTCCGAAATTTAGGCCAGAGTATGTCCTAGAAAATTGTCTTTGTTTATCATTTAAGCAATGCCAAACAAACCCCGTAAAATGCCTCTGTTTTAACTCTCAATTACTATTTAATTAAACTCAGTGGTACAATGCGACTGGCAGCTAATTGGACCGTGGGGGTTCGGTGTAACTCGATATTGGAACATCCAAGAAGCAGGAGACAGCTTGACTATTTTGGCGCGAGAGTTGACACCTTGCACTTTTCAAGGTATATATACTTCCTAACATCCCAAATAGCTCAAGTCTTGAAGGAGGTTGATATCACTAATCAGACTATTGAAAATTCGTTACCTTTCAGGAAATACTAAGGTTTCACCTTTAGACCTCCTTTGAATGCTAAAGCAGAGACAGTACAACGATCCATCTCTTCACCTCGCACAATTTTGTTATCAAAATTTGCTGCCATTTTCTATCTATATGCATTGAATGCTTGCTTGCCCTCCAATGTGTTTTAATAAAAGTAAGATTTAATTTTCATCTTTAAAAGAAAAAACATATGCCCTTTGATCTGGAATTTAATTTTTGATCAAGTATTTGTCCATAATTGGTTGAATCCTCGAGACTGCTTTGGTACACCCTCTTTCTTATGCCTCACATGACAGTTCTCAATGGCCATCCTGTAGATTATAACAAATGCCATTGCAATAGAACTATTGGTTTCCGAAATTACCGCCTCTAGGGACTATTATAAGGGTTTAATTATTAGTTACCCTGCAACCACTACATTAATTTGAAATTTCCGACACACAAGCCAGTTCCAATTATGTGCGCTGACGTCAATACGGTAATATTTAAAGCATGTGTATGCTCTCTATGACCTCAAACAGTAGAATATTCCAGAACGACTGACTTGGCCAACCGATTGATCGTTCATACTAAACACCTCCTAGAGTTTTTTATATTGACGGGAAACTGAACAAGAACAAAATTAGTGAATTATTGTATATCCGGCTACGAGAAGAGAACTAGCAATCATAAATCCATTTACCTTCAGTAAGGTACTCAAAAAATTTGTTTTGGCTATTTTTAATGACAAATAAACAAAAATAATTTTTAAACCTAGCCATTTGGGCTTAATTTTAACGTATTGTCTCAAGCAATTTTTGATTTTCAAGTCGAGGAACATATTCCATTACGTTTCACTGCTCTCGGACAATCGTCGCCGCTATCAAGCTTAAAGAGGCAATTTCGAAACTCCAGATAATATTTTAAAATAATAATGGTTCCATCATTTACATCGTTGGGAAGTTTCAACGCATACACTATTGGACATTCATAAACCACACTGTAGAACATTGAACTCTCCCAAAATGTAAATTATTTGTTTCTCTTTCTACGGAATTTGACATTATAGTAATTTTAATTGACATAAAAATAGTTAACACATCTTGATAAATGAGAGATGGCTGGTCTTCATCCTGCCCGATTGGGTTTAGATCTTTCCTTTTCTCATTGATTCCCCGCAGGTTCAATTTCGATGGATAAAGACTTCAAAGATGGTCAAGTCATAGAAGGCCAACTCTGATAAAGCCAATTAAATGGCTTTGTTAAGGAAAGACTATTGGTTACAATTATTTACGAGTAAGAAAACACTAAAGTAGGGTTTTTTGATGCCATCAGTTCCAAAGTACTCAATATATTGGTTTATTAATGTTAAATAAACTTCTTTTGTTCCATTAATTACACTGTAGATACAAACTGGGATACAGTTATATTTAACAATAATCGATAACAAAGAGAGATCATTTTCTTGAATTTGTGGGGTTTAGTGCCCATTCTTCAAGAATTTAGAACATGACATTTTCCTAATTTAAGTACAAATTGATCTTTAGTTTCTTGTTCACAGACTTATATGCGCATAAATTTTACACTTTATGCCTTAAAATTAAAACCTTTTATGTTTTTGCATTGCCTATGTCCCTTCATTTTTGACCCACCCTCTCATCGCGTATCATTTCATTAAACCCACCTTTCCTTTCGGTCTATTGCTAATTATTTCGTTTAAGATATTATTTCTAGTTTGTAAAACTTCGGTACCTCCACTTCGGTAAAACACTAACTTCAACTGTCTATTTCGGTGACCTAAGTGGTCTAGCTCTCAACTTTCAAAATGAGTCGCCATTTACTCTGTTATGATAGTGGTCCCTACATCCGAGACGAAAGTCATTCAATTTAGTGGGACCTAATTCATCTGCAAGGTTTGTCGAGCATATGAAGTTAAATTAAGTGCCTGCATGGAAGAGATTTGCTACCTCGTATGAAACAAAACGAATTTCAAGTTAAGTTAAAATAAATAAATTAATAAACAGTTGATATTTGAGGTAGTGGCTACATAAGTTAACAGACTGCCTTACGATTGGTTACACCAAGGCGACAACATGACAATAACCCTTTACCCAAGACGCGCATTGGGTAGAGTTTAGGGCAGCATATAGAGGACAAAAAAGGTTAATATTCGCGTAAAAGGGGTATGCGATAGACTTACCTCCACGTGGTGCACCTGGGCAACGTATACTCATACGGCAAAAAGGTCTATTAATCGGCAGTTAACTTCTGGCTTCAAACTACCATCACCATACTGTATGTCATATACGATTACCTCCACAGTACTCACCTCACCTTTTTTCTACCTTCGTCTTTGAAGCACTCTTCTGTCCCCCCCCCCCCATCGACTTTTTTTCACTTTGATGTTCCTTATCCTCTGTGAAGCCTGAAGTCAACTAAAGGGCTAATGCTAACCATCAAAACGCCTGCCATTTGATATAAATAAATTAGTATTTGCGTAAAAACAAAGCTACATTGACCTAAGTTGCCACGATATGATATCTAAAAAATCTATATTTCTAATAAGCTGAATTTCCGAACCAAAATTCCATTTTTACTACAAGATAAGGTAGATAAGCGTTTACCTGGGACCTCATATGTTGTAAACACACCTCGAGCCTATTTTTTTAATTAACTTTATCAAAATGCATATCTCTAAAACCACACCCGTTTTGCCGATCAGGTTTAGTGTTTATACGTTGGGCTAATTGACCACACACGAGCCAAATGATGGAAAGCTACTGTTAATTATCGATTTAAAACCACTGCGTGGGATACCATATGACCTTTAATGTATACTCTATCTAGGTCAAGGAATAGATAGGCAGTGAAGACTATCTTTTGGTTACGCTCAGCCAATTAATGCATTTTAATCTAAAGTGGAGAAGAATTTCTCGAATTTCTGTTTATTAGAATGAAATCTAAGAAAACTACAAATTATCATGCTTAGAGCTTTAAGCAATTAAGTAATGCAGTTTATCTTATTGGAATTTCTTAGATTAGACCCACTCAGATCTACTTTCAATAAATCAACGCAATTAACGAGACAAAAGAATGGCATCACGAAGTCGTAACATTCAAGTAGAACTGATGTAGAGTTGAAATTGTCCTTTTGAATTTTTCTTAAGCTCGTACAGGTGGTGGAATTAGGTGGCGAGTTCGTCTTACGATATGCTTGTGTTGAAGGACAAAGTGGGAGCCCAACCTCTCACGAGAAAGTAATCACACCAAAAAACGAAGCTCTACTTCCCAGAAATACGCCAAGCGTGTTTGTTTGAAGCATTGCTTTGCTATTACACATTACGATACAGTATCCCGTATTTCTCTTGAACGCATTTTGCCTGACGATGCATTCTTGTGCCGTGAGTAAAATTCTATACTGGAGGGTTTTTAGTCAAAAAGCTAAACTCACTAATGCTAAGACTTCAGGACAACTACGTCCCAGGTAGAAAAAAGGCAACTCATCATCATGACAATGACTCCTCCTCCCACCCCCGCCCACAAAGCTAGAATGACTTACTTAAAAATTACAACTTAAAATTACTAATCACTCACGGTGTGTCATATTCCACCACGTTCACAGTACTCACCTTCGGTCCCTGATTTGTCAGCTTGCGTAATTAGGCGGTGTCACGCCCCACATATAATTCATGCAATTAAGAATGGTTGGCGAATGGCCATGGGTAATTTAAGTGACCTCTTTAAAATCAGTTTAAATAAAATGCTAAACATAGATCCAAAACAATTCTGGGCCTTCTGACCTAGAAACTAGTCCCTCACCGGCACTGGAACGTGATGACCTATATGAACAGGTCAGAAAGGTTTACTATTATTCAGTTCACTAAGAATTTTTGTCCAATGCTAATTCTGAATAATCGTTTTCATTTAAAACGCATCTTTCTTAATTATGTGGATAGTAACTTTTAGATCTGAACTAGATACTTGCCTATTCAATTACTTCCCACATTTATAGTTGTACCTGTCTATGAGAAGACGTATTCAATGAACTCAATTAATTTAATCATAATTGATACCGGACCCTAACTTACGCCAGCTGAGGTGTGCGATAGACTTACCTCAACGTGGTGCACCCTGGGCAACGTATACTCATACGGCAAAAAAGTCTATTATTCGGCAATTGACTTATGACTTCAAACCACCATCACCCCACTGTATGTCATATTCGACCACTTTCTCAGCACTCACCTTTCCTTACATTTATCTCGACCATATTATCTGTCTCTTTGACATCTGTGAATCACTTTTCTGTTCGACTCCCCCTCCCCCTCTTCACTATTTTTCAATTTGATGTTCCTTCCCCTCTGTGAAGCCTGAAGTCAACTAAAGGGCTAATGATAAACATCAAAACGCCTGCCATTTGATATAACCAAATTTATGCCAGCTCATATACTGTGGTTCCGGTGATAACGATAGGCTCTGATTGGATACTTAAACGAGCCTCATAATGGACAGGAGGTGATCGAGGTGTAAACGCTTTGAGTTTATGGATTTCCTCTAAAGCATATATATCTTATTTATGCATACGACACGCACACACTGCAATAAACAAAATCAGAGCCACATAAATTAGCAACTGACAAGCAATCAATTGGTCGATCGTATGAAGTTATTGATTTTCTCAAGGTTGGTTGAATATTGTATTCTGAATTATAACGGAACGAAAAGCATCTTGCCTTTGGATTCAAAATCATGTGATTCCTTATCGGGAAAATCTCAAAGAACGATTGGATTTTATATAGTTCAAGTGCATTTCTAGGCGTAATAAATTTGTATTATTTATTTATATCAAATGGCAGGCGTTTTAATGGTTAGCATTAGCCCTTTAGTTGACTTCAGGCTTCACAGAGGGGAGGGGAAACATCAAAGTGGAAAAAGTCGAGAGTGGGGGGGGGGGACAGAAGAGTGTTTCAAAGGCGAAGGTAGAAAAGAGGTGAGGTGAGTACTCTGGACGAAGTCGAATATGGCACACAGTGGGGTGATGGTAGTTTGAAGCCAGAAGTCAACTGTCGATTTATAGACTTTTTGCCGTGTGAGTATACGTTGCCCAGGGTGCACCACGTGGAGGTAAGTCTATCGCACACCCCAATTTGTATAATAAGATTCGCTTGATTGATGCTTGAGGGGCAAAAAGCGACTGAAGCGCTGACATTTTCTTGTCTTGACCAACTTCCGTTCAGTTAAGGGTGGAGTGTATCCACATGTTAAAATGGATGGTGAAGGCGGGACTTAGAGAACCCTCTCAGGAAGACCCAATTAAGAGTAAGTAGTTAAATATGGCAATGTCGGTGTACCGTGGCAATGCGCAGATAATACAGTTGGTCATGTGAATAACAGTGACCTCAATGGTCACGAAATAAACTTTCGTCACTGAAAAGGATAGCTGGCCCCTCTAGCTAATAGTGATTAGTAAGGGGAATTCGAGATTTTCATCATCTCACCTCTAGGTTGCCTTTTACTCTTATCACCTCAAACGTAAACAATGTTTTAGTGAATGATCTTTATCTGTGAAATTGAATAACACGAAGCAACGTGCAGGATAATGACGTAATAACGGTACCGCCATCGAGAGTGTAAAACGTGGTGTAAACACACACACGGACAGGGGAGCCTTCATTAACGTGATGCAGTTCTTTTATATGCACTAAATTTATTTTTTTACTGGGGGTGATTTAGTTAACCAATTAATATGATGGTACACAACATGAAATCGGTATTACCATATATGATTAAATCAGTCTAAATGAACGGCTTTTAAACGTAATCCAAGTCAGTTTCATTTCTAAGAAGAGATCAGAGTGCACTTATCTCAGAACCATACCAAATCTAAAAATGAGTTAATGGCAAAAGTCAATGAAGACAATTTATGCTCGATAGTTAGGGGGAATTGTATGGTCTAAGCATACTAAGCATAAGTCAATATTCGTACCAATCTGGTAATGGATCTTTATTTTGATTAGCTATCATTGGAGTAAACAAGAATTATTTTCTAGGAATATTTGCACCATACTCTCGAACTCCTAAATGTGACGAAACTTGAATGAGAATGCAATCAGCGTCATCACTTTTCCAGAATGCCTTATTCTATACCACTTAATTTATGAAACCAGATTCTCTTAGAACCCAGCCACAACCAGAGGTTAAAAGATTATGAGAGTAGTCTACTTTTCGTCAATAACAATCAGTCATCATTTTTTTCAATTCGTGGCATAACAGAAGCTCTTATTACGGTTTGCAGCAAATTGCTTGATTTGCTACGATTTTCTTTTGAAAGATATCTCCGCATGGTGCGATAGGATAATTCAGTCAATTAGTCAATTGTGCGCACAGAAATGCTCATAACCAGATAATTTGGTTTAATAAAGTACGATAAGGAGCACTATTATGTAGTGAGGAATCAGCCGTCATTAAAGATCGGAAGGTACTCTTGGTTTGGTGATATGAAAAATCAGACGATGGCTGTTCGTGTTATTAAATTGTGAATGAAATTGTTTATTATTTTTATATGACTAAAGTGTAGTGCAAAAGGCAACAGATAGTAAATGAACCCGATAAAAGGAACAAGAAATTATGACAGCAGTACCCATAAGAGGTCCAGATGTATGTTTGCACATAAACATGCAGGTTGTGATCGTCACTAGAAAATGATGACCAGACATGGCATACACCTTGCGAAGTAGCATTTGCATAGGAGCCTATATTTATTATCCAATAAACTGGAGGTAGTTTCCCGTCCAACTCCTTTTGATTCGGCGTGTTGAGTATATCGGATCCGTAAAAATAAAAGCACGAAACTTTGAGCTTAACTTGCAATATAATAGATTTCAGATAGGCGTAAGAATGTTATAATTATTTAATAATAGCTTAAATTCATAAAATTTCTTACAAATTAAATAAACCCAAGTTAAAATATGTATTTAAATTTAAATCTTAAAACCCTCATCAATGCAATGATTAACCTTTTCAAGCTGGATTGAAATGTTCATTCCAAACTTTTAGAAGCACAGAAAATAACCACAGGACTAGTGATCCAATGGAAGAACATAAGGGTATAGCAGATGAGTAAAGACTTATAAATCAGTGTAAGAGGAGTGGAAAAATATCAATGATAAATAATATGAAATAAGAACGTGGAGAGAACAGAGCATCCATAGTTCAAGTCCTTTAATCACCGTACCACTTAGCTTTATAGACAAAAAACGTTACATATGAAAGGGATGGTAAGGATTACTAAAAAATATTTTTCAAAATAATCAATTGCAAAGCGTCCTACCAAACGCGAAAAATGAATTATTTATCAAAATGTATTATGCTAATATAAATTAAAAAATAAGGACGGATTGAGGGAATCTTCCAATAATAAATAAGGTCTGAGTTGCGGCTATTTGAACAAAATTCAGCCGTTAGTAAAGGCCTTAGGACGCAATATATTGCACAATGTTATGAAAAAAATTTTGAACATGATAAAAACAGGGCAAAAATATTTTAGGAAAAAAACGATAACTATGTTTCAAATAATATCTATTTTGTTCTAAAGGCGACAAACCTATAAAGCTTCTGAAGTGAGTAAATAAAATAACAAAGTCACGATTAAAGTTTGATCAAAGTTTAATCATTGAATAAACTAAATCTTATTATTAATAATTTATGTTATGCTTCGATCTTTCAGATTTTAAGTGAAAAACATACTTGATGACCTTGATAGCCTATATGTCCTTTTACACCGAAAAGATCAGTTGAACAGCAATATTGTTTGTAGTCTGAAATGGCAACTGCTTTTGAGACTGGTGAGCTTTGAAAAAGGAGATTTACAATTTCATTACGAATTTGTAAACTTCAATAAGTATATGGTTTTCAACATAATGATACTGTATGTTAAAATTATGCTTAGACCATACAATTCCCCTTAACCATCGAGCTTAAATTGTCTTCATTTAAAGGCAAAATTTTTTCTATCTATTAAGTTATTTCTAGAATTCTTAATGAACATTTTCCGCTCCGTTCTATTGCAGAAATGGGCGTCTTGCCTGAAATATCCAAAGCCGTTCAAGAAATGGATTGGATCCTTCCCACTGACATTCAGGGAGAAGCTGTTCCCTTGATTCTTGGCGGAGGTGATGTAATCATGGCCGCTGAGACAGGAAGTGGTAAAACCGGCGCTTTCTGCATTCCTGTCATTCAAATTGTCTATGAAACCCTTAAAGAACTAGAAAATGGCAGTGGCAGTAATTCAAAGATGAAGGTACGCTCCGTTTCATCCAACATACTATTTATAGAATAAGCCAACGATGTTTTCAAAGCCAGTGCACTTGAACATATTTGATAGGACAGCTAGCTTTGCAATTGACCCCAATGGAATGCTCTGTCAAAGTCGTGACCCAAATGGTTGGCATGGTGCAAGAGCAACAAAAGGTGTCAGAAATTCTGGTGAGTGGGCAATTTCCCTACCGAATTACTTTAAGCAGATTGAATTGACACTTTTCTCTTCAGGCAAGTACTACTATGAGGCACGAATAACAGACGATGGTTTATGTCGAGTGGGTTGGTCTACTGCTCTAGCTTGTCATGATATTGGAACAGATAGTGATAGCTACGGTTTCGGTGGTACTGGAAAGAAATCTCATCGTCGTCAATTTGATGATTATGGTGAATCTTTCACTGTCAATGATGTCATCGGTTGCTACCTTGATCTTGACAACCGAACTATTAGTTGGTCAAAAAATGGTACGTCCTTTATTTAAATGGTTAGGCTAATGAAATGAATCGTTAAATCTCATCTTTACGTTTAGGAAAGCGGTTCCCAAAGGCATTTGATTTACCTCAGAGCCACGTCTCTGCAGGACTTTTTCCATCAGTTAGTTTGAAAAATGCCGAATTGTTGCTGAATTTCGGCGAATCTGCTTTCGATTATCCTCCAAAAGACACATTCATCGCTTTAGGTTCTGCTGATGCAAAAAATTTGGTTCTAACTCCTCGTACAAGTGAGTTTACTTATCATTATCCTAACGCAACTTATTGAATTTAAGTAATATACTTTTGCTTTGGCTTTGTTAGCTTCACAATCGACAGGATCAACAGTTCGTGGGTCAAAACACCCCTTAGCGCTCATCATGGAGGTGATATATTTTCTTTACACTTGGTATACTTAATTGTTGTATAAATATTATCCATACTTCATCTTTTTTGTAGCCATCTCGGGAGTTGGCTCAGCAAACCTACGACCAGATACTTCTCTTTAAGAAGCACTTAAATGATCCCAGCCCTCGTGTTAAACTCATAATTGGTGGAGATGGTGGGAGGAAAGACCAAGATGGCTCAGGGGTATTTTTACATTTTATTATTCCATTACGTATATTATACTTATTTACTAGAACAAAACGTTTTCTTCACAGTTTTGGTAGTGGTCAGACTCGAAACGAGTACCTTCTATGCATCATGGTTACTGTCGGCTGCTTTTCTAGTGTCCATTAATTTTCCAACCGGTAACGCAAATCTTGCAGCTTGCATCTTCACTATAAATAGGCTATTACAAGTAATAATCTAAAATTGATGAAAATCAATAAAGTTATCCTTCAACTGCGATTAAGAATTATCAGGCTGTCCGCTTTATCTTTTGTTTTGAGCTTTCCTCCATCTTCATATTAAAAAGAACTTGAAGGTCGCATTTTCATGTGATCTCATAGCCATTCTTCTACACTTAATTTTAGTTGCATCCATCCACTGGAAACGTGCATCTATCAGTTGTTAGGCCATCTACAGGCTTGTGGTAATCGTCCTCCCAGGGCTTTATCCTCAATTTCATTTGATATGGGAGTTTCGAAGCTGATTTCCATATAAATTCCCATTGATCTTTTCATTCAATATCTGAATTTCCACTCATTTCTCGCAAAGCACTTCCAATCGTCTCTGCTAATTCTAGTTTGATTATTAATGCATTATGGTTTTTTGGTTCACAGGTGGATATAGTTGTTGCCACTCCTGGTCGATTAGATGATATGGTCTCTACGGGTGCCTTATCACTCTCCCATTGTCGTTTCTTCATTCTGGACGAATGTGATGGCCTTTTGAGCGCAGGAAATGGGCAGCTCATTCATCGCCTCTACAACAAATGCCCCAAGGTTACTCCTGATGGACTGCATCGCCTTCAGATGATTGTCTGTTCGGCCACTCTACATTCCTTTGAGGTTAAAAAGCTGGCTGTAAGTTGAGCTAAATTGTGGGTAGTTCTAGATTCACACGATAATCTTTGTTAGACGTTTTTCTTTTCGCTTTCTCTTTAGAATCAACTAATGTATTTCCCTCAATGGGTCGATTTGAAGGGTCAGGACAGCGTTCCAGAGACTGTTCACCACGTTGTGAGTTTTCTTTAATTTTCTATTTTTGCAATTTTAAAGAGCTTTTAGGAGTTGTGGAGTCTTTTGTGTTGTCTGCTTATTCATATGATTGTCGATCAATAACACTTATCAATGAGTGTTTTAGCGATTGTTTTGACAATTTGACATTTTACACTACTTATGGGAAAGATACTTCTAGGCAGTACTAGCTTCTTTCAGTTTTAAGAATCACTTATTGGTTTTGGCAAAAGATTAAAGATCGCATGATCTACGAGTCATTTCTGAAAATGTGTACTACGCAACTTGCTTATTTTTATAGTCTGATTGTTTCTCATTTTCTATAGCAGTTTAAATGTCTATGAATTGTCTCAAATGGTTCCTTTTTTGCTCATATCACAAAATCTCACTAATTTAATCCAACACTCGTGGATACCGAAATAATTCGCTAAGCAACATTACTCTCGCTTTATTTCTTCAGATCTGTCAAGTTGACCCTCACCAGGACACCTCCTGGAAGCAAATGCTGGGCAGCGGCGTCGGTCACATACACACTGATGGTGTTCACATGAGAGATAAACTCAATGCCAACTACGAGACTCCTGGTAATCCCTCGAACCTTCTTTATTCTTCTAGTATTCATCTTTCTCGGAAAGTCTTTTTTGGTCGCATTACGAGAATCTGGTATGAAATTAAGGTTGAGTTGGTTGAATAATCGCAATGATTAATGTTGGTTAACAAATAGGATAATGACGGAGAGCAATTTCGTGACGTTGCTAAAAATTATTCAAATCTACAGATCGTATGCTCTGCTCCGCAAGGAAAGATTTGCATATATTTTCATTTTCACAACGTTTAATTTAATACCAGAGCATAGAGTGACATCTTTTCCATCACAACTAACGAACTGTTAGTTGGTAAAGCTAAGTATTGCGTAGAGCAAAAGTAAGCATTCGACTATCAGTATTATCCTACACTGTTGGTTATACTGTTCACGATATGATCGCAATATGTAATGTGCCTACAACGTCTGACCCCTTCATCAATAGTGCATAAGCTATTACTGTTGCTAACTGTTAAATTTTATCTTTCAGAATTACTTTCTGAGGCCGTCAAATTGCTCAAAGGCAAGTACGTGGTACGAGCCATTGAACAACAGAAGATGGACCGTGCTCTCATCTTCTGTCGCACGAAATTGGACTGTGATAACCTCGAGCAGTTTTTTATCTCCTTGGGTGGTGGGCCTACCAAAGCTCATGGTCAATTCAGCTGCGTCTGTCTCCATAGTGATCGCAACCCTATGGAGAGAAAGGCGAATCTACAAAAGTTCAAGGTGAGTACTGCTGAGAGTTCATTTGAGTTGACGGGATGTATCAAGGTTTTTCTGTTTCTTGTTTGTGTATTTTCTTTTGTAGAATGGAGAAGTAAATTTCCTCATTTGTACTGATGTTGCTGCTCGTGGTATTGATATAACCGGACTGCCATATGGTGAGCTGACTACTTTATTACTTTCAGTAACGATTATGTAGTATTTCCTCCACACTGTGCATTCTTTTATCACCGTTAACTATTATCTTAAAGTTATAGTATCATAAAATTTTAAATGACTTTTTCTGGCTTAAAATTTATGAGTTTTGTGTTCAAGTAACCTGTTAGTTTACATTTCTCAATATTGACCAATTTTACTAGGAGTAATAATTTGCTTCTCCTAACTTTGAGGGTAACTTGTGATTTCTTTAGTCCACAAACACCTCTCTTCCGTAACTCCGAGATAGGTGGAAATATTTTGTTAAGATAAAGTTTTGCGGATTTTCAAATTGGTGCATGTTTCATTTATAAGGTTTGTATGTTTCCGGAGCTTATCCTAACATCAGACAACCGCTACCATGGAGATCCAGAAGAGAGAGTCGTAGGTAAAGCAGACGTAGTGGCAGCAGTAGTGAGAGACTGAGGTAATTGGAGAACAGTAATTATAGGTAGAATGGAGGAATATGGAGAAGTTTCGAGGTTCCGCATCGTCAGTTTTTTTATTAACGGGGCGTTAGATTTTGCAGGCAAAAGCTAAGTTATCCCGAAAGGGGTGTGTACATTTCGCTAATCCCTATTCCTCATCTGCGTCAATCAAACGCGGAAACTTAAATGTGATTTTTAACCAAAATGACTTGAGTTAATCTTGTTAACAAAAATTGTGCATTTTGTGAGGTTTCGCTTTTGATTGACTGTTTTTTTATTATTAGCGCTCGAGAATAAATTTCTTCATTCCTCATTTCAGTCATCAAT
>UZAE01013030.1:0-16889 GCA_900617975.1 Rodentolepis nana | reverse complement strand
ATTTTCACAATTATGGAAGCAAACATTTCGGATGACAAACTGAAGTATTACCAATTCCCAGGTTACACCCTGTACAATCTACCTAAATACCGGCAAGTTGCAAGTGGAATTCTAACTGGAGTTAAAGAAGGCCTCACCTCACACTACGACCTAATCAAGAGTATGGGCTCGACACAAGACATATGCGAAATAATCAGATTAAATTTTTGGAAATGTCAAAACCAATTCAAGATATATGCAGTCTATAATCCACCCCAGAATTGTCCAAACCTTGACTTTCTGAACATCTCACACATAAACAAAATTGTACTAGGAGACTTCAACGCCTACTCCACCAGATGGGGCTACAAGGATACAAACATAGCTGGAAAGGAAATTGAAGACATGCTAAACAGCAACCCTCTGGAACTTATTTACAGCAATGAGGATCCGGCTACACATTTGCACTACAATGGAACCAGAACAACTCCTGACTTACTCCTGGCTTCAATCGACATCAGCGAGCATACACGCCGCAAAATAATTGACGATCCTGGTTCTGGTCACAAACCAGTCATTGCTAGTATTTCCATCGGCAACCAAAGCATGACAAGGAAAGNGGCCCTAAGGAAAACGCTCAGGAGAGGACAGAAAGTGCTCTTAATAGTGCACTTAAACTACCAGCAAACTGGTGTGACAACAATGGAATGGTAATTAACACCGCAAAAATGCATTCCAAACATTTTCTTCGGCCCATCACAGCATAAATCCGCATCTAAGGTACAAGGATACTACCCTAGAAAAAACTAATGAGTTCACTTATCTCGGAATGACGTTTGACACTAAGCTAACGTGGAAAAGTCACATTGCTAAAATAGCAGAACGCGTCTCCAATAGACTGAATATCCTGAAGCGTCTTGCTGGTAGCGTATGGGGCTGTGCGCGCTCAACTCTCAACACCACTTACAAGATGTTTATTCAGCCAATAATGTTGTATTGCTGTGAGCCACTCATTACAGTCACAGAGGTGACTCTCAAACCACTCGAGAAGGCACACAACCAAGCATTACGACTCATTACTGGAGGGATAAAATCAACACTCATTGATGCAATGCTCCTAGTTACAGAAAGCATCACAATATGTTCCCTTATCAAAGAAAAGGCCTTGATCCTGTATGAGAAACTACTGCGCACTCATATGGACAAGTTCTTCAGTACCTATGAGAATAGACCAAGACATCTGAAAACGCAATCTGGTCTAATACAGAAAGCCATAGAACTGAAGAAAGCGTTACAAATCGATGATAAACCAAAAAGGCTCTCTCTCCCCATGAACCCATTAGCAGACATTGATGCAGTGTGTCGCACCCAACTGCTCGACTTCTTCAGGAAACCAAACACTCCTCCAGAGCAAATGCGCTCATTGGCCCTTGAGACAATCGATGTCAACTATCCTGCAGATCAATGGCTCCAAGTATTCACTGATGGGTCATATATAGAAAGCCAAGCAAACGTTGATGCAGGTGTCTATTCTGAACTCTTCTCTTTCTACGCAACAGCGGGACATAATAGATCCGATTTTGAAGGAGAAATAGAGGCCATTAGGATAGCACTCTGCCAATTATGTTGCCTGGATACGAAATTCACCAAAGCGGTGATACTTTTGGACTCACAGACAGCAATAGACTCCATTGGAAACAGAGGGACACCCAAAACAGCTGAGATAAAGGAATGTAGAAAACTCTATGAGCTGCTGAGAGAGAAAAACAAAACAGTGGTCCTACAATGGATTCCTGGTCACTGTGGCATTAAAGGCAATGAGATTGCTGACATACCTGCTAAGAAGGGGACAACGATTTTACAATGCATGGACCGGCCGATGTCTTTCCACACAATGAAGACCTTAATCAGGAGAGAATTCAAGACCTCAAGGTTCAACGAACTCAAAGCTCGAACAAAGGAGGAACAGTGGACAGTGGCACTCTCCGACATACTCGACTGGCCAAGAATCGAAGCCGTTACTGAGTTTAGACTACGTACCCGACACGATTGCTTGGCAAAACACCTTCACGGATTGGGAATATACACTCAACCCACATGCCCTCTATGTAACCTACAGGAAGAAATGGAGAAGGCCCACCTGATTCGGTGCTCAGCCCTTATGACAAGGACGGTAAGCCAAAATTACTGGGAAGCAAGAAGACAGCTAATGAATTGCTATTAACTAACTGTTCAAGCTGAAGTCAAAGATTAAGGGCTAATGATAAATATCATAAAGCCTGCCATTTGAAATAAATAAATATCTGACGTGAATCAAAGAGATTCATTTGGAATTAGTTTCATAAAATAGATTACTACTAAATCTGATTTACTTGTTGTTAATGTCAATTTTAGGGAAAATTTTCTTGTTGTAAATTAATGGGTTATCTTAGATTCATTTTTTACAGTAATTTAAATTTATGTTTTAGCAATAAACATGCAGAATTTCTCAAAAATACTTGTTTAAATTTTATCGAATAATTGTGACCTTCAGTTGCAAATTACCGCCCCACTGGCGCATCATTAGCAAATTTCGTAGTTAAGCAAAACACAATTGCAGGTTGTTTCCTGAATACGGGTTGACCGATAGGGAACTGTACTCACTACTGAACTTCATCTCTAACGCATTCAACATCATGTCTGCATATCAACTATCATATCGCATTAATAACATATTTTTCAATGCATGGGTTGCAATAAAAGTGGTTTTAATTCATTATAAAATGTATATTGCTCAGTGAGATCCATTACGCACCTACACAATCTAAATCACTAATTGGTTTCATGAGGATTTACATTCATCTTGAATGAACGTTGCTCCAGCTCTTCTTATTTAAGCACCACGTACGGCTATCGTAGATGATTCCATAAAGCTGATTGATAGTTCATTGGCTGTAATAGTTCTGGTCCTACCACTGCACTTCATCCCAAACACAACTGAAACCACCTCTGCACATTCGGGGCAATCTTTTTAAATGGCACATAAATGTTTATTGCACGTTAATTGAATTGCTGGTTGTTAACCAGCCAATAATTGATGCTTTTCAACCAAAAAAAATAGGTAGCAAAGTTGGATTGAATATCTCAATAAAATTTTTCCTTTATAGGAGCACTTGCAGATAATCATGAGCTTTGATTTAAATGCTTGATCTAGCTTAAATTTTCAACTACTTAGTTCTGTTTTATCTTATTATCAAACCATAAACAAACAAACACATATTATTTTGAAAATAAATAAATCAATCAAATATTCCAACTTTTTTCCAAAGCATTAAAGCAGAACTAAAAGAAATGGTATGAAGTGGTCCAGGTAGATGTTGAAATAAAGATCATGAACATCTACAGGTGCTATAAATTGGAACCAGCTGGCGGATCTATTTTTTCTAAAGAATTAAAAACTTTTTAGGGATATTTCATCACATCTGTTCGCAATATTTTAAAATGTCTTGTTTGCATTACGACAAATAACATTGAAAATATGTAACTAATACTAATGCGATATTTGCTATGTGATTTTAAGATTCGGCCTCGGTGTTGAATGCGTTAGAGATGAAGTTCAGTGGTACGTACAAATGTTCCAATATGTTACAATCAATTTATTTATTTCTATTTTTACATCGATAGTCCAAAGAAATGGTAAGAAGTGGTACATATAGATGATGAGACAAAGGTCATAAACATCTGCAGGTGTCAGTCTAATAAAGTGTTCAAATAGCGCAATATATATTTACAAAGAATAAGACCTTTTTGAAAATTATTTGCAATATTTCTAAATTGCCTTGATTACATTATAACACATAATATAGAATATATGAAAGTAATACGAATACGATATTGGCAAAGATGATATTGATGTGAATCCGTCGTTAGAAGTGAAGTTCATTTGTGCGTGCAGATGCCTCTCAGCCAACCCGATTTCAATAAACAACCTGCAATTATGTTTTACCTAACTACAAAATTTGCTATTGATGCTAAAAACAATTAGGCTCCGAATTTGTGCAGTAAACAGTCTCAAATTCCTCAATCTGCAAAATTTTAATAATTCGATAAACACTTTAAACTTTATTTCTTTGGTAAATCAAGTTGTTTTTATTTTTTGTTAAAACATTAATTTTAATTGTTTTAACAGGTGTTATGGAAATAAAACTAATTGTGTTAAAATAGCATTAAAACCTACACTAAATTATCAGAATAGCATTAAAACGTTTTTGTTTAAAACTGCATTAAACCTGTTTCTACTCGTTTTCAATCACAGCTATATCAAGAAATTCTGATAAAGGACTAGATTCCGAATAAAATAAGAATATAAATTTAAATACATTCCAAATATCAGTTTTTAAATATTATTCTTCCAGAATATTTTTATTAATTTGAAAAAAAGGCGAGGTCATGCTACTTTCTCAACTAACGAAATCACATCCTGCCTCCGCAATTTACTCTTTTATATTTTAAATAAAAACAGTGAAATAAAACATTAAATCAAATTATTTAAACTAAATTTTCAAATACGATTGTCAAGCATTTTCACAACTCAAATTTTTCTAAGCACTAAGACTTGCCTAATTTTAGCAAAATTACCTCACAGAGCATCATTTATTATTAAACTCTAACTGAATTGAATTACCTCTGTTGGTTAAATGGTTATATGTGAAAGCGAATTTAAGCAAATTTCAATAATTTCTGGGACTTCAATAAGGTAATAAAACTGCGCCATAGGTTTTTGTGACCTTCTCTTTTTAGGCACCAATGAAAAATTTAGAATTTATTTATTTTTTGCATCATAAATAGTAGTGACAAATGGTGTGGAGAGTACTGGTACATATAAAACTAAAACAAACATTCAAACACCAAATCGAAAATGATCTTTCTTATTTTCATTTTAAATTTGTTGGAAATAAAGGCCCGTTATGTAGGAGAGTGTGAAAGAAAGTCAGGTGTGCTTTGTTCACGAATCGTCGCAACGCCAAGTGGCAAAACAGACCCTTTATTATTTTATGTGGGAAATTTAAAAGTAAAAATTGTTTTATTCTAAAGGCTCTAAATTTGTTTTTACCTTCAGAATATCACTGCAGATGAGATTCCAATTTCGATCGAAAATGATTTATGCAAAATGAATGGCAAAGTAATTGGGGAACCTTGTAATTTCGAATCTGGTAGAAATTTTTACTTTACACTCGAAACAACTAATCATCTGCTTTTTATAGGATATTTAAATATTACAATCAATAACGCTCCGGAAATCAAGACATTGGTTGTATCTGGAAGAGGGTGCATGTGTGCTGTGACTTTTGCTCCTAAGTGTGAATTCAGGCAGGCTAAACATGGTTAGAAGTGCTCTTAAGTTATTGCCCGTTCCAAATGATAAATAGAACTCCCTTTATCAAAAGCTTTATAACATATTTTCCATCTAATTTAGGTGAATTAATGTTGGCAACGTCTTTTCCGTTTGCAAGATTTGAAAACGGAGGTCGTCATGCTAATTTTAGCTTTTCTGTGAAAGGATCGAATACCAAATCACATGTGATTTTATTTTTAAATAAGATAACAAATCAATATTATTGTAGCATTGATAACATCAATGTAGGATTATGTTTTGATTAGCGTTCAATTATGCTTAATATAAAATTAATAGCAATTTTTGATTTTAACTAACTTACATTTAACTTATTCAAGATCCAATTGTTAAGAGAGGGCTTATTGAAATGTCTTTGGATCGGAAAGTCTTTGATTACGCATCACAACCCTACAACATGTGGTAAACAAAATGGAATTACAATAAATAAATTACAATAATTTAATCATAAATTTAATTCCATTTTTCTTAAATCAACAGTGGACCTCACTGTAAACACGGAACAAGATCAACTTGATTACACTTATTCGTATTCACGAGAAGAGAAAGAATTTAGCACTCATTTTATAATTGAAGTCGGAAGATCAAAAATAGGCGTTTCTATCTACTGGATGCAGAATGGTATTTTCTCCTTTGAATACATCAAACATTCCATGATTATTTTTTTAAACTAAAAAATATCTGAACGTTTTAGGCACGTCCATTGATATATTAGAATGCCAAAGTAAGTTACCATTTTTCAAAACAATAATTTTTCATATCCAATGCAAATAAAATTTTTTTCTTTTAAAATAGAATATGCTTCTACTTCTACAGCAACACGTGAGTTGCTTGCAAATTTTACTTTAAAAGATATTGAAAATGAATTTTTAATGATATTTAAAACATTTCAAATTAAAACTATTTGTAACGATGTGTTGATAAACAAACTCAAAAGATGAAAATGAACAATTCACTCGAATAATGGTTAACTCTAGAACCAACAAATTTAGTATTTTCATATCATCTTTACTTCACTAAATAATGATTTTATTGGCTATTAACTATTTATTAAAATAAATCAGAATATTTCGAGCCAGTAGTTTGACGCAAAATGTAAATTGAGAAAGTTTTCAGATAAAAGTATCAAGACCCAGTGATTTTAATTGAATTTATTGTTTAATAGTTTGGTAGAAAATAAAGCACAAATTGGATAATTTTCGTATCTTTCAAAGTACTTAACTAACCCCTGCGATTTTGACATTTTCATTTCCACGACAATTGTTGCGTTGTGTCAATGACTTTAGAAAATATTTTCACTTTGTTTATTATCATAAGATAAGTATTTGTAAAAACTAGAACATCGTAGTCAGACTTACGAAATCTTACTTCATATTTATTGATTAGTTGCTCCCCCCTGTTTAACAAGAATAAAATCAATGATGCAATTTAAATAAAATTAGTTTACACTCGTTTGAAACCATATTATCTTCAATTTATTTATTTATGTCAAAGCGGCTGGCACAACTGGATGCGTATTTGCAAGCAAGTTACTCGTTCTGCCGTCACTTTCAATTATTCATTGCTTATTTTTCGATTACTCACTAGATCTTTTTTCCTTGTATTATCCAGTTCTTGCTGGTTTCATACACTGGAATCTCAAATAACTGCAGTAATTGAGAAATTATTTAACTTATGATGGCAGATCATTTAGATGTCATTAATAACATTAAATTGTCTTCTTTAAAAACAATAATTTCATTTTCATTTTGTTATCTAAATCTATGCTAAGCAAGTAAGATTAAATATACTGTAATCTAATGAAACAACAAATATCAAGAAAATCTACATACGGACTGGGTGTCAAAAAAAATAAAATCAGAAAAAATTTAATTTTAAATACATTTCAACTATTAGACTTATACCAAATCAGGTCTAATATATTACACTTAAAGAATATTTTCATTGGTTTGAAAAATGAACGGTCAGGCTACATTCTCGACCAACAAAAACACATCGTGCTACCGTAATTTGTTTCTTTGCATTTTATATCTAAATACTGAAATAATTAATACAATCGTATTATTTAAAATTCATTTTTAAATACGATTGTCAAACATTTTTAGAACTCGAATTTATGCAAACCACTAAGCCTTGCCTCACAAAGCATAAATGATAATTAAACTCTAACTGAATGAATTACATTTGCTGAGTGAATGGCAGCATTTAAATAATAAATAAATAAATTTTCGTCGTTTCTCGAACCACATTAATTAATAAAATAGAGCCATAGATTTTGGTGACCATCGCTTTTTAAGCACCTGTGAAAAGTTTCAAATTAATCTATTTATTGTATCATTAAACGTACCGACAACTTAAATTCGAAGTCTGTTTGTACGACATTTAGAAAGTATGTAATGATCGGTGCGGATCACCACTTCAGAATTTGTCGAAATGTGGAACCGAAATCTTATATCAATAAATATCTTTCACGAAAATCATACCTGGAATCAAAAAAAATGTAGAGCTTCTGTTAACCATGACTTCGGTTTCTTGCCAAGCTCTGTTACTGTCCTTATAGTCCCATCTGGTTGAATAGCGCTGAAGTCTCCAGGCACTAAGCCTATATGTGACATGCCAAGGATATTGTAGATTGGTAAATTCGGATTCGGGGATATGAATTTCCCATGCATTTATTCTGATTATTTTATATATGCTTTGGGTTACTTCGTCATGCTACGTGTGGTATTCTTCCTCTCCATTCAATTTTCAACTTACTGCTTGCCGGCCCATTGCAGGCAGATATGAGGTCGTGATAGTTTGAAGTTAACTGTCGATTTATTGGCTTTTGCCGTGTGACCACATGTTAGCCAGGGGGCACCACGTGACTATTTCCCTTTGTCTATTGCATTTACATTGATAATTAGCGCAACAAGCCAGACTTCTTATGGACTGCCGTTTCATTCCAAAAGGTGTTATGGAATATCAATTAGTATTTTAGTTTATTGAACTAGAATTAGGCAAGTATGGAAGCACTAACATGAACTGCTTAGAGAGGAAAGTGGTCATTGTGTCAAGTTGATCCCCTGATAGCTGAAATTTGTGCATTTTTTCACATTGCAACAAGGACTGGAAGAACATCTTATTGGGTTGGTGACCATGAATTTGAAATCAGAATGAAAAATTTGAGAATGGAAGTTGATTATTTGTAAATAGTATTTCATTGAATTATCCAAGCTGAAAATCGGTTAACATTGATCATGAAATATTGTCACAAATCGGCCTTGAAACGTGATAATAATTTTGAAATGCGTTTTTAAAGATTCATCTAATAGAGAACACACTTAATTTCATTCTCCTGCTAACATTATCGTACCATTTCACGATTTTGTCTGATCCTACTGAATGCTTAAAAGTATTAATAAATAAATTAAGGCAAGTCTGTTGTTAAGAAACTGCTAGAATTTCCGCAAACTACCAAATGTTCTAACCTCGATTGTTTTGTTGGCTAAAACCTCAGTGTTTGACCATTTCCATGACTTTGCTAAGATTTCGTGAATTTCAAGTTGGTCACTATGAAGATGTCATCAGTCATTGTTCGTAGAAATATATGCCACCATTCTCACTTCCTTGAGGCTAGCAATGGAAGAATTTGTTGTGTCAAAATGACTGCCATCAATCACGCATTTACGCCATTATGTCACTTGAAGCCCATTTGCATGAATTTGCTGTTCATGTTTCTCCTTTGTCTTACTATTGCTCTTCTGCTTTGTCCATTGCATTGTTTTGCATCCAATTAGCACAACAAGCAAAAACAACCGTCGGGCATCGAGCAGGATTTAAGTTGATTGAACTGGAACAGGGACGTTCGGAGGTACTAGCTAGAACTGTTGGAATTGGAAGTATTCACTGTGCCAGGGTTATCCCATGGCAAAGTGAAACGGAAGGTCATTTGATTGGATAGTCAACTATGAATAAGCAAGCAGGATTAACTATTTTAAACGAGAGCAGATTTTTGCAGTTGCGATTTCTACTAGATAAACTACAAAAATGATCAAGGGTAGCTTGGGAAAGGAGAGTGGGGGTGGCTGTGGTTGCACTTGAATGCTGTGATCAAGTTCCTGTCGGATAGCAGTGTCGTTGTTGAACAAAAAAATCTCATGTCAACATGCGATTTATCGTGCAGTTGTGAGCAACAAGAATTCTCAAACTCCCACAAATCAATGAACCCTTAATTGCTTAACAAAAGCATCAATGTAGTTTAATTACTAATTTCTGCGACAGACACTTACAAATCCCAAATAAAACTATTCTAAGCTGAACATCTGTTTCCTCTATATTGTTGAGACAGTCTTGTCGGTTAGTGGAGCAATCCGCTACAAAGTGAACACTGCACCGCACGAAAACTAGGAATTATTGGAGTAATGATGTCTTTTGGTAGCACAAACTGAGAAGGAAAAGTGTTAGTGTTACTTCTTTCACGATTTTGGGACTATCCAAGCACGGATAAACTTTGTTTAGACAATCGAGATAGAAAAGATAGAGAAGTGATCACGTTGAGCCAAATTTGAGTTCTTTTAGTAAAGCAAACATAAATGCAACAGTTCTCATCTCAAATAAGTCTCTTTACTCTTGACTTATCAGAGGCTAAGATTGGCAGCATAAAAGGCTCTAAATAGAGGGAAACGAATCTCAGCCCAGAATGGAGATTGAAACTTAGAATAGTACCACAAACGGAACGTCTCCACATAGATCATGTACACATATCCAAGCTCATGAATTCGAAAGGAAAGATTGATAGTATTATCTTTAAGAAAATCATCTTTCCCAATCATATTTCAGTCTTTTGCCTCGTCAAATTAAGAAAGAATTCACACATGTAAAATATAAATTTCACCGAGCGAATCAAAAATAGTGGAAGCATAAAATGTGGCAACTACCAAAGTTTACACGGCGAGAGGGCATTAGGATGGTGGCAATTCAATTTGGAATGACTCCTGTTTGCTAAGTTGTCATAAAACGGATGACTTCTAGAATACAACTAGCAAGCTCTCAGATGCACTATTGATCAGCATCAATGACTGATTATCATTAATACGATCTCAGGTTGCAGAACTAATCATTGAGACTTATCGTCCCAAACACCGAATTCGCTATCACGAAATATCTCAATGTTAGAAAGCTCCTATGTATGCTGACGATTGTAGAATGGTCATTATTGCATGTTTTAAATTCTCATATGAAAATGGATGAAATGATTAACTGAGTAGAAAGTTGGGGAATTTTGTTTTAGGAACAACTGGCCAACTTAATTCATACAAATTCAATTACCATCAACCTTATGCCCTCTCGCCTTAAGTAAGACGGTAGTTGATCAATTTGATGACTCTTCGCTTTCTGATGTGCACAACCTTTTCCACTGGTCAGTAATATTTTACTTCTGTTTGAGTGACAAGGCAAGGGGGCATTAGGATAGTGGCAATTCACTTAAACCAAATTTCTCAACTTTCTACACAGGTGCTCATTTAAAGGATGTTCTTAATTTCATCCATTTTAATACGAGAATTAAAAACATTCGTGAATGACTATTCTACCATCGTCTGCGCACAAAGGCACTTTCCAGCAATGAGACAAATAGTCATAATGGTTAATTATATGACGTGAGAAAATGTGAATAATAATAAGTCATTGATTGCTAGTTACATTCTAAAAATCAATCATTCTATGGCTACTTGATCAAACGGAGGTAGTTGACACCATTTCATGATAGAAGCACTTATCTACCTCATCAATCTTTTTACATGTCGTAATCGGTTTGATTTCGCTTTATTGGCATTTTTTGGCGAGTAAATCGAATTACCTATTGAAAAATGGAGTGAGGTCTCGCTAGTGGCAAAGTGGGCAGCGATGTCTGAGCTGCTTGATAGATCAAGTTACTTAATAACGAGGTTGGATTGTCACTCGCTGTTGTCGACTGATAATAATTTAACCACGGAAGGATCGTGAATTGGCACCAAAAGATTTTTAATTGGAACACCGAAATAAGCCTGTCACTCAACTTGATGAATGATGGGAGTGCAATAGACCTACCTCCACGTGGCGCACCATGCACAACGTATACTTGTGCGACAAAATAGTCAATAACTCGACAGTTGACTTCGAACTATTATGATACAAATGCACAAAAAGCCCATCATACAATTATAACGTATCCACACATTTTCCCAGGTGATTCAGCGGGGTTGAATCGAATATCTCATGAGCTTTGATTAAAATGATCGTACGTGGAACAAGTTAGTTCCGTTTTAGTAGCGTATTTATGTGTTATTAGGCGTAAATAAAATTAATGTTTATGGTCAAACCGTATTTGAATAAATTACATTATTATGCAACTAAATAAATCTATCAAATGCTCCAACACATTTGCATTTTATTTATTTCGATTTTTATTAAATAAATCCAAAACGCTTAAGTATAACTAAAAGACATTTCTGATGCAATGAATTCCGCTTACCGTTTTGTGCAGAAAACAGCCATTTAATTCGACAAAATTAGGGTTACAAAGGAAACTCAATCAAAACACAAATTAATTTGGAGCAGAAAATAAGACTACAATATTTTATCAACAATTTGTTTTGTTTATTATAAACTTCAAAAGAGATTTCTACTTACTTCCATTGTCAGTTATATTGTAGCGGATTGACTCAGAAATCTCTATGGCGGATCCTCCCAGAACCAGTTAAGCTATAGCCCAGCTAATAAAGGAAGCAGAGGTGTAGCAAGGAGAACGTTTATTCAGGACGGATATTGCGGATTAAGTGTACACGCAGGGAGCTACTCATGATCAGAATGAGGGATTAGGTTAAACAAACAGATGTTAAGGTCGCCGGTTGATGATTGGTCACTGCTGTTAAACAAACAGAGGTTAATGATTGGTCACTGTTTGTATGCTGCACACAGAGTTGCGCCGCACCTCCCAATCCTGGCGAGCAGACATGCAGGCATAAGACCTCCCAATCCTGGCGAGCAGACATGCAGACATACGATGGTGCACACAGCGATAACGTGTCCCACATGCAGACATGCAGGCATACGATGACGCACACAGCGATAACGTGTCCCACAATATCAAGAAAATCTGAAATCCAACTGGATGCCAAACAAACAAGATGATGGGAAAATAAAATTTTAAATAAATTCCAAATATTAGACTTATAATAGATTACTCTTCCATAATATTTTCATTGGTCTGAAAATTGAACAAAGGAATGTTACTTTCACAATCAATGAAACCACATTGTGCTTCCACAATATTTTTGCATTTTAAATCTAGAATAATGAAAGAAATTGGAAAATCTAATTTTTAAAGCTTTATTTTCAAACAGGATTGCCGAAAATTTTAACCAGTGGAATTTTTCCAAGCACAAAGACTTTACTAAATTATGCAACATAACCTCACAAAGCATAAATTACAACTAAACCCTAAATAAATTGATGAATTGTTACTTTTGAAAGCGAATTGAGAATATTTTATTCCATTCTCGATAACAATTAAGGTGGTAAAATTGAGCCATGGATTTTTGGTGAACATGTTTTTTACATATCAATTAAAAGGTTCACATTAATTGATTTAATGAATCTTGTCAATCAATTTTATGGTGTACTATGGATGGTGAGAATCGGTACATATAACACCAAAGCAAACTTTGAAATGCGAAATTGCAAATGATCTTTACTCTGCTCACTTTAACTTTTTTGCTATTAGAAGCCTTTTGTGTGAAGGAGTGCTCAGAAATGTCAGACGTACTATGTTCACGACTCGTCACAACGCCAAGTGACAAAACTAAACCCTTAAGATTTTATGTGGGTGGTTTTCTCAACTAAATTTCATTTTTTCTTAAATAGACAGGCAACTTAACCGAAAACACGGAAAAGGATCAAATTGAATTCAGCTTTGACTATGAACGAGATGGAGGTGAAAGGTCCAAAATTGGGATTTCTGTCTACTGGATGCTGCAAGGTATTATTAGGTTGGCAACTAAGTCATTGCCAATTTCAAATAAGAAGGCAAATTCGGAATTTTTGTTTAAAAATATAACTTTATTCAATTAGATATTAGCCGTTCTTGTCGATGACCTTTTCCATCGTTCTGGCAGAGTAAAAATCCCCCGTTCGTAAAATGTCTGGTCTTTGCTATTAAAAAACTTAATTAGGTGTGATCCGACATCATCCGCGTTGTTAAAAATTTTACCATTTAAAGAGTTTTGCATGGAACGAAACAAATGGTAATCCGAAGGCGCAAGGTCAGGGCTATATGGTGGGTGTGACAAAACATCCCAACCCAGTTCCAATAATTTTTGCCGAGTAACCAAAGATGTGTGGGGGGGGCCTTGATGGAAAACAACACCCTTCCGCCGATTTGATAATGCCGCTGGCCACTTATCTTCAATTGCATCCTTCTTTCAGTTTTTCGAGTTCTTCAACATACACATTTGAATTTATCGTTTGGTTCTGCGGCATGAGTTCAAAATACAAAATTCCTTTGTGATCCCACCAGACTGACAGCATAATCTTTTTCTGGTGAATCTCTGCTTTTGATACTGTTTGGGCTGGTTGATCTTGCTTCACCCATGATCTCTTGCGAGTGACATTGTTATAAACTACCCACTTTTCGTCGCCAGTAACTAGGTTCTTCAGAAATGCATCATTCTCATTGCGTTTCAGTAGCGAATCACAAATGCTAATCCGTTGCGTCAAATGAATTTCCTTTAACTGGTGAGGGATTCATAAATCAAGTTTCTTGACATAACCAAGGGTTTTTCATTTTTTCAATGCATGTATGCGACACATTGAGCTTCTCTGCAATATCTCGTGTTGTGCTGTGACGATTTGAATCGATAATGGCCTTGATATGGGTTTCATCATCCACTTCGACTGGGCGGCCAGATCGTTGTGAATTTTTCAGTGAAAAATCACCAGAACGAAATCTTTCAAACCAATTTCGACACTGCCCTTCTTTTAAGGCTTCATCTCCATATACGGCACATAACTTCTTTTGTGCTTGCGATGCGTTCTTGCCTTTTCGGAAGTAATACAACAAAATGTGTCCGAAGTGCACGACCTGTTCATTCATTTTTAAATTGGGATAAAAACAAAATTAAAGAACTAAACAAAAAAATTGTTTACTAATTAATCTAGAAGCCCATACAGTAAGAAAAAATATAGGTTAGATGCTCTGGCCACGTTAACAAAACAAAAGAAAGTATAGAGTGAATCCGTCAACAAAAAACGACAATGACTTAGTTGCCAACCCAATACCTCCTCTGAAAGTAAAATTTAGTTCTTGTTTGATGTACCTTGAAACTAAAGATATCTGAACGGTTCAGGCCCTTCCACTGATGTAGTAAAATGAAAAAGTGGGTTTCAATTTTTCCTTTTAATACTTTTCCTTATTAGTTGACAAACATATTTTATGTTCGCAAATTGATGTGGAGCTAAGTATTTGTATATATTTAATTCCTTTCATTTAAAAAATTATTCATTAGTTTTTTTCTTCGTTTACATTCATTTGTGCATTAACATGTATGAAAGTATCTATCGATAATTGTGCATTATAATTAAAACCATTATATATTAGTTCTCCTAAATGTAACGAGTTCAAACATAAATTTTTGTTGAAGTAACGATTGCTGTAGAAAGGAAACTTAAAATATAAATATAACTTCGATTTGGAGCAACAATTAATTCAATTTACAATCTGAAATTGTTTTCGTAAAATTGATAGTCTCCATGGATATAAACAAGAAATAAAACAAATTTATCACCGCCTGTTTAAGTTGATGTACAGACAATAAATAGCAAAATTCAATCAAACATTGTAGTTCATTTTGAATTTCAAAATGCAATTTTAATATATTCGAACAATTAGTCCTCAACAAAACAACAAATTCGTGCTACTTTCTCAACCAACGCAATCACAATGTGAATCCACAAAATTTAAATATTTTGACTTCATTTTCAAATAAAATTGCAGGACATTTTTCAAACTTGAGTTTTTTCCACACGCTAAGCCTTTATTTAATTTCACACCATAACCTCACAAAGCATACATTATAATTAAACTCTAACTGAATTGAGTTACATTTGCGAATTGAAAAAAAACAGTTTAGCCTTTCTTGGTCCCAATTGGGGTAATGACGTTGCCTTTTTAATTACCAATTAAAAGGTACCAATTTACCTATTTATTACACCATGTCAATCAAATTTATGGTAAACAGTGGATGGAGAGAATCGGTACATATAACACAAAAACCAACTTTGAAACGCGAAATTGCAAATGATCTTTACTCTGCTCACTTTAACTTTTTTGCTAATAGAGGCCTTTTGCGTGAAGGAGTGTTCCGAAATATCAGACGTACTTTGTTCACGACTCGTCATAACACCAAGTGGCAAAACAGAACCGTTAAGATTTTATGTGGGAGAATTACAAGTAAAAATGTTTGGTTTCATATTCATTAATTTATTTAATCTTTAAGCGCATTTCTGCAGATGGAAGTTCCATTTCGATTGAAAAAGGTTCTTGCTTTATGGAAGGCAAAGTGATTGGAGAACCTTGTAATAAAGGATCTGGTAGAAATTTTCATTTTACACGCGAAACCTCTTATCGTCGTAATTTTTTAGGATATGTCAATATTACAATCAATAACGCTGCGAAATTCAAAACACTGGTTGTCGCTGGAAGCAAGTGCTATTGTGCTGTGACATTTGCTCCAAAGTGCGAATTCAAATCTGCTAAATTAGGTCAGAGGAAAACTTAAGTTATAGCTCATTTTGAAAGGGGAATAGTAATCTTAATATCATAAACTCAATAGCATATTTTTTCCTATTTTAAGGTGAATTAATGCCGGAAACTTCGTTGCCATTTGCTCGATTTGCAAAAGGATATTGTTATGTCAATATTAAGTTTTCTGTACAGGGATTAAATTCAACTTCAGAAGTGAGTTTATTTATCAATTTGTTTGCAACATCATCGTGTGATTCGGTTGTGACTAGCGCTCAATGTTGAATATTAAAACGTTAATAATTATTTTCAATATTAACTAACTTACATTTAACTAATTCAAGGTCTTTTTGTACGAGGAGAGCGAATTGCTATGTTCTTGGGGGGGAATGGTTTTGGCTACAAAGAGAAACATTATAAATTGTGGTAAAGATGCTGAATTGCAATTAAGGCTAGATTTTCTCAATTTAATTCAATTTTATCTTAAATCGACAGAGAACCTAACCGTAAACACGGAAAAAGACCAACTTGAATTCAACTTTGACTATAAACGAGATGGAGAGGAAAATAGCACTAATTTTTTCATTGACAGTGAAAGGTCCAAAATAGGGATTTCCGTCTACTGGATGCTGCAAGGTATTACCTCCTCTGAAAGTAAAATTTAAATCATGTTTGATCTACCTGGAAACTAAAGATATCTAAACGTTTCAGGCCCTTCCATCGATATAGTAAAATGCAAAAGTGGGTTTCAATGTTTTC
>UZAE01013029.1:0-27656 GCA_900617975.1 Rodentolepis nana | reverse complement strand
AACAGAAAGTCGAGGGGTGGGGAATAGAAGAGTGATTTACGGATGTAAAAGAGACTGCCACAAAGGCAGAGTAAAAGTAAGATGGTAGAATATGACATACAGTGGGGTCATGGTACTTGAAGTCAGAAGTCAACTGCCGATTAATAGACTTTTTTGCCACATGCAGTCAGAAGTCAACTGCCGGTTTATAGACTTTTTTGCCGTTTGAGTAGTCAGAAGTCAACTGCCGGTTAATAGACTTTTTTGTGAAGTGAGAAGTCAACTGCCAGTTAATAGACCTTTTTGCGTTGAAGTCAGAAGTCAACTGCCGGTTAATAGAATTTTTTTGCCGATAGTGAGAAGTCAACTGCCGGTTTATAGACTTTTTTGCCGCACAGTGGAAGTGGTCGAATATGCCATACAGTGAGGTCACGGTAGCTTGAATTTAGAAGTCAACTGCCGGTTAATAGACTTTTTTGTCTGAAGTCGGAAGTCAACTGCCGAATAATAGACTTTTTTGCAGTATGAGTATACTCGAAAGCCGAGTGATAGACTTTTTTGCCGTAAGAAAATACGCTGCCCAGGGTGCACCACGTGGAGGTAAGTCTATCGCACACAAACTTCCGGTTAATAGACTTTTTACCGTATGAGTATACGTTTCCCAGGGTGCACCACGTGGAGGTAAGTCTATCGCACACCCACCAGGGTGCACCACGTGGAGGTAAGTCTATCGCACACCCCTTACTTCAATATGGGTTTAGTTATTAAAGAGTTGAGTGCGTCGGTAATGCTTGATTGTCCAATAACTGCAGTAATGTTGAAATTTAATTTCCAAATAGGAACGTATAATTTTAATGCCTAGTTATCCTATGTATAAGAAAATAGACTGAACTTCACTTAATTTCATCAAAACATTTAATTGAGCACTGAATTCAGTTAGTTACAGCATTTATTTCGTAGGTACACTGAATCATCTCATTCGTCAGAGTGTTTACTGTGATGTTTTACACAAGGTAGTATAGATCTAGACCATACCTTTGAGAGGATCAGCACGTATTAGTTCACGTATCACAGCGATGATTTTCCAACGTCCAGAGTCCGAGTGACTGGACGATATTGGAAATCCGAATTTTTCTTTCGATCGGTCCTTGGATCTCTCAAACATCAAATCGACTAGTTCACTTAACCCTGGTGCTTCTACCTAATTTCATATGAGAAGCCGAATAGAGTTGGCTGTGTTACAAATATCTTTTCAATCATTTTAGATCGTTCTCAGTCTCTTTGTCGCAGTCATTCTGGATAATCTTGAGTTGGATGAAGACATTAAGAAGCTCAAACAGGTAACGTGCAATGACTCATCTTGTACTTTCTCATAATATGCGTGAATTGATGTTTTTGAGCGATATTAGCGACAATTTTTGACTATCCCTATTGACCCTATTTTTACTATATATATATATATATATATATCTTTCTAAATTAATTCAGTTAAAAATGCGTGAAATGAGTGCCGAAACACAACAGAAGCTCCCACTTCGACTTCGAATTTTCGAGAAGTTCCCGTAAGTGTCAAGAATTTTTTGCATTCGTTTTTCATTTTTTCTCAACAGAGCAAAGTAATTCATTTTACATCATGGAAAATCAAAGCAGAAAATGCTATACGCGTTCAATTAGAGACTGAAGGGTGTGGATCAAGTTGAATCAAAGAATAGTGAGTGCACCAAAATAGTAGTAATAGTGGTTGGGGTTTCGTATTTGAGTTGCACAATTTTTTCTTTAGGGATATTGTAACCCATTAAGAGAAAGGTATAAAGACCGTGAGGAGCAAGGGAGAATACATCTTAACTAGATTACCTTTTAATGCGTTATTAAATTACAACTTTGAGAGAAGCTGCCAAATATCCAGGTACCTGAATACTACCTGTTAAAACATCAAAATTGGACTTCTAAGTGAATACTCTACCAAAGAATTCAATCATTTTTATACAGTTGATTAACTCTGGTGGGTATTCATAGAATTTGGACATTTTTTAGTTTGTTGGCTAAGATAACATAATGAAACTACCGACATTCATATTTGTTATTAAAAGCTTGGGAAAGGGCTAAAGTACTCGTATCAGTTTAAATCATTTGGAAACAAGTGAATACGGGTAGCATTAAAGCAGATTAAGTGATTACATTTTCCACATTTATTGTGAGGTTTTAGTCAAAGTGTTAGGTTTAGTTAATTGCAAAGAGAAGAAGGCAACCAAACGATTTAGAGCAGGAGGATTAGCAGGGAGAAGAAAAGGAACGAGAGCAATCAGAGAAAAGGTTAAGAGGCGGAGCTCCAGTTAGAGAGGAGGTGGATGATGGACCTGGTCATAAGAGCTGACCGGATAGAGTTTGAGTCATGAGATCCGAGTAGATTTCTGCCTTAAACGGGAAATATTGAAGTTATCGATCAATGAATTCAAAGCGAACACTGCATGGGCATTTCGGTTGCCTTATATGCCGATAAAATCTTGTTGATCGACAACGGTTCTCTCAGTTCCTAGTCTGTCTATGACCACAATTCATGGTCAATCATGAAAAACTCATATAAATTTGATCGGCAAATAGTTTTTTTAATTAAGCCTATTAGATAGCAAGTGTCATTATCTTTAGAAATCGGCCCCAAATGGTGAAAATAACGCGCCTGGTCTCCGATTTTCTACTCCCTAAAATTCGTGACTCCTTCATGCGTCAATTTGCTGCTGTCTCCGCTCTAGAAGAGGTGGAGGAAGAGGCAGTTTCAGAAATTCTAGCAGCGGCAACCACAATAGCTTCCATCTCAGCCTCCGCTGCGCTTATTCCAAGTGCCTTTGGCACTGCTGGCTCTGGAGTTGTGGGTCAAAGTGGTGGAGGCCTGGCAGCGGGGAAAGCACAGCCCTACGCAGGACCAGGAGGAGGTGCCAGTGGTCAGAGTGGAATAGTTGGTGGTGCCTCGGGATCAGCCAGCTCTGGAGGCTGGCGATCAAAAGCAGCGGAAACTGCTGCGGCCATTTCATTTTCGCGGGAAATTAGACGTAAAGTACATGGACTACATGGAGAGGAGAAAGTCAGAGCTATAGTATATCTTCTCAGGTTAGTAGAACATACCTTGAAATGCATCAACCCTCTTGCACTTTGGTGATATTATAGAGGTGAAATCGGGTCTCTCTTTATTTATACTTATTTCAATCAACTTATTTAATGGAGTGGTGGCTTTCATATGACCCAACTTTTCATTTATAAAGCTCCAACTACTCAGTTTCGGGAAGAAAGGAAAGGACTTGCAGCACAAATTATGCCTTTTTCCTAGAAAATGGAACTGAGTGCAATGTAGATGGCTGACTTCCTGGTTGACCAATAATTGCGAAGATAATTGATGGGACCTTACGTATCCTATCGATACATCAGTAAACGAGGGGTGGTGCTAATGAGCTTCGTTTGAGTGTGCAGAAGATGTTTGTTTGGGCTGTCTGACAGTAATATAGCATCCTAGGATCAGGAAAGAAAAGTTCTTCCCTACTATTACCCTTCTAACCTATCGTGATCTTCTTCATATAACTAGATGGAGAGGAGACAAGAAAGAACTTTTTGGAGGTCACCAGTTATCACGAGAGGCTTAAGAAAGATATGCTGATTGTTTAGCCCATTAATGGCTTAGTCTCGGATTGAACGACTTGTCAATTTCTAGAATAAGTTATGGGAGAGCATATGTGTATTTAAATGATTTGGGATTTTTAGTACCTCACTTCGCTGTAGGTCCACACTAGGTCATTGCGTTGAGCACTTAAAACTCGAATTGAAATAAAATATTTTGAGTGGATCATTCATCGAGCAATAGTACTTATGTCAAATATTCTTGCTAACTTGAAAATTGACTGCTTGAGATAAGTCGAGTGCATTTCCTAGGGACTACTTTGCTGAGGGAACTATCCCTTAATAGTAATGTGCGATGTCTTAAGGTGCTCTAAACCTGAAAATGACGGTAACTTAATAGTCCCGCTGAGTTAGGATTAAAGATAAACACTTATTATTCTGATGGTTTTTCCAATGAACAACATGATATCGCGGTTTTTTCCAGTTTGGGAAAACCAAGAGTTGAGTTGGCAAATGGGCGAAAAATAAAGAACGAAGTAGGTGTGCGGAATTGAAAGGAAAGAGACAATTGTCAATTCTGAAAGAGTGGTGCTCGATATACAATTACTAGAGTATAGTATAGCATAGGATCTGAGAAATTTCATGATCTTAATTCGACGTCGAGGTATTTGAGACGTCCAGAGCGTCAAACTACTAACTAATAAACTGGACATGGCTTAAACTTGGCTCACACCTATAAATCCCATAAAAACTCAAGATTTGAGGTCTTGATATTGATTTAGTAAGCCTATTTAAAAGGATTGATTAGGGAGTTTGTTTAACAGGGTTTCAATAACATCTTGTTGAATAGATTTGTGGCATCTAGACAAAATTAAATGTTAGGCGCAAATCGTGTCATGCTTACTGGACGCGGACAATCTCGAGTGAATTGTGTATGAAAGTGGGAATAAGTTTTTTTGCTATTAATTCACTTACGAATATGGGCGGATATATAAAATTTATTAAATCGATACAAATTGCCTGACCATAAGCAAAATACTTTTTCCATGCCCGTAGGCAAATACCATGGGGGTAGGAAGATAAAGCTTAAAAAAACAATTTCTACCTCATGGGGAACGCAAAGAAAAAAGTATTTCAAACTCTATCAATGACTTCCGCCTCTTTTCTCGTCCTGTCTTTGGGTTGCAAGAGCTTGGAACAACCATAGGGTATTTACATTTTTCGTCGGTATAAATTGGAGAATGTCAACTTTCTATGCCTGTGTCACAATCCATTCCAATCTAGTTTGACACGATACCGAGACGTGTATCACAAATTGCACAGATTTAAAGATTGTGTGATGGAGGCAAAGCTCTCACTCATATATAGTTGCATAGCATTTGGTTAGTAAAAGCCGAAATTTAGAATTTTGGTGTAGGTAAAGGTATTCGAAAGTTTCAGAACTCATTCCATTCATTTAAAATTGATTAATCTTACTAATTTGATGTTAAATACCTTAGGCAAATGCGAATTCCCTCCTAAACATAGCTTTAGGTTTTTCCAGATCTTACTCCAATCTTCCAATAGGAGCTCTAACTCTTTGTGTTGGTTTTGAGGGGTGTTTTGGCAGAACTCAGGGCACTGGAAGTCAGTTGTTGTGAGCGATCGTTTCTCTCGCGTTTTAGTCCCTATCGATTCTACGCGTTGCCTTGGCTCGCGCCTTCTTGAGCGCTCATTCCCATTGGTTCAATCACTTTACCAACATTTTCGTTTGTCTTCTAGTTTGGACAAATGGACAATTGCTCTCCACTTAGCTAATAAAGCATAAACCGGGAACAGATTTTTTTAATTAGCTGAATTAGCTCCTGTTATTTAGGCGCTATTTGTATTAAATTATAAAAAAATCTGTGAGAGTTTTAAAAATATAACTTTTAATTTAACCAAAAAGGATTAAGTTATTTATATGCAGTGAAATTTAAATTCCTCTGTCGTTGACTTAGCTTTGTGGAACATACAGAAATATCTGCCATTGTTAGTTGGAATTCCTTATATTAGAGTGTCATCCTCAAGTAATGAAAACATTGATTTCCATTAACTAAATTTATTCATTTATATCAAATTTCAGGCTCTATGATAATTATCAATTACCCTTTGCTGAGTTCGGACTTCACAGGGGGGACACCAAGGTTACAAAATATTGAGAGGGGGGAAATACAGAAGAGCTATTCATAGACGTAAGAGACAGACACAGAGGTAGAGAAAAGGTAAGATGAGTACTGTGAAAGTGGTTGAATATGACATATAGTCGGATCATGGTGGTTTGAGGTCAAAGTCAACTGCCGGTTTGTAGATTTGTTGATGTATGAGCATACGTTGCCAAGGCTGGACCATGTGAAGGCAAGTCTATCAAGCACCCCACCCCCTTTAACTAAATTTCGCCCGATTCTAAAATGTTGCACTCTTATTCATACCTTCTCCCGTCCTAACAGTAATAATATAGCCATAATTATAAATTAACGGGAATGAAATTACCGCTCTTGAAGTTACGTTTCTCATTACCCTACTTCAACGCATAATCTTTTGTAGTGAATCAAACAAAACCAGGATGCTCAGTATTGATCAAACTACAAACACTAATGGTCGGTCTCTTCTCTCAACTCAGCACCATATTCGACTTGAAAGAAGGTAAATCTTGATCACTCTCTGTGTCTCACGCCAATGCAAACAATTTACTATTGTATGCATCTCCGGTACTATCTTTAGTCACTTATTAGTTAGAAGCTTAAAATGAGGTAGGAGGATGGGAGTTAAGAAGTAAGGCCTTTAAAGGAGTCTTACTTCTTCACTTCAATTTTATGATTCTCCCCTGGATTGATCCGTAAGTTACCATTCACACAGTCCAGTACCTATTGCCCGGTTGATTCATTGGGTGAATTGGTTGCTTCATTTCAACGAAGTGTGCTTCAAGAGAATTGACTTTTGCAAGACTTAGAATCCTATCAAACACTGCGAGGGCTTAGAATAAGGCTTAAGATCTATTTATCGCAGTGCAATGATTAATTTGAGATAGAGAGAGAGATGAAATAGGTAAGAACATGACTGCGTGAATAGTTTTCCCAAATATAACATAGACTGAATTATGCACAAAGCCACAGAAATAACATATCTTGACTAGTTCACATCTTACAAGCTCTGTACTGGTGGTTGGAGTGGGGGGAGGTGAAATCTAGGTGTTAGTGAGGCGACCATGTCAAGAGTTTTTGCCATATCTAGAATATCAAGACGTGAAATTCGCATGAATGTTCGTTTGTGCTCGCCTAATAACTGGTCTATGTTGCTTCATTGACAATCCAAGAAGCAATTTGAGGGAGCAAGATGGTCTCAGTAACTCCTGTAGATACATTAACTTATAAAAATATAGGAATCGCAATAAGGCATAATTATTATAAGTGAATAAAATACTACTCTAATAAGACTCACGAATGAATGCTGAGGCTACCATCTATGTGAACAAATTATTGCCTTAAGGACTAGGGACACAACTTGATTTAAGATAAAAACTAGAATTCTTATCTTTTAAAATTGACTTCTGTTTTGTTTTTTTAAAAATTTTCTCACTTTAATTTTCCTCTTTCTAAAACAACCGTCTTCATACTTCAGGAGTTTGAGAAATCGATCAAGTGTTGCTTTAGGAACCGCCTTCCTTGGTCGTGATGGAGCTCCAATGGGAATGAGTATAAGCGGCGGAGTGGGTAGTGTTTCGGGTGGCGGTGGGGTGGGTTTAGGTGGAATGAACGCAGCCTTCGGCTTGGGTATAGATTCAACGGGTGATTCTCGCACCGGTTTGGACAATACTGGTCACTATGACATTAAGGTGCTCCAACAGAAGGCCCAAATGGCTGAAATTAAAAGGTAATCGAGATACATTTTTCACTCGAAAATTATCAAATGTGCACTCACTTTACTTTGTTTGTTATATTTAGAACTCAACAAGAAGAAGAGCTGCGGGAAAACCATCCCCTCTTTGATAGACCTCTCTTTACCCTTGGGAGACAGAGCCGTCTTCGGCGATTCTGTAGTCTTGTAGTAAGCGCTCGACATAAGGCTTCAAGATCCACGAGTGGTAATGATAATAATGGGAGCAGTATTCAGTAAGTACTCCACTCGTATTGTCATATATGCTCATTTTCAAGCTTAAAAATGTTCCCTTACTACTTTGCAGTAAAATGATGGGCTTCATTACGTACCTAGATTGGGTGATGCTACTTATTACAATCGCTTCATGTATCTCAATGTCCATGGAGACTCCTCATAAACGACTTATGAACACACCAGAGCTTAAGGTATGTGTGAAGGTTTCAAAATTTATGAAAGTCGAAAATATTTCTATATGTTTATATGGTTGTGTTGTCAAAATTTTAGATTGGAGAATACATTTTCTTTGTCGGAATGACTATTGAACTTGGGCTGAAAGTTTTAGCCGATGGGTTCATTTTCACTCCAAATGCTCTTTTGCGAGATTTTGGTGGATTTTTGGACATTTTTACGTATATTGTAAGACATTCATATATATATTTCAAATTTGTATTCTTGTATCACATAATAGTACCCTAAAATGGTAATCAGCAGCAGTGTGGGCACTTATCATCTATAAATTAAAGCACAAATACATTAAGTGGTAACTATCTTATCCACACAAAGAAAATCACTTAAATGGGTTTACAAAGAACCTAATACTTAATAATTTGTTTCAGTAATTTATTGTTAATTTGTCTTTAGGTGAGTCTGGTTTTTGTTAGTTACTTCATGAGAGTTGAAAAGTTGGGTCCAGGATCTGTGGGCCATCTCTTTATGGTACTTAGATGTCTTCGACCCCTTCGTATCTTCTGTATTGTGCCCCAAATGCGGCGTGTTGTCTACGAACTGGTCCGTGGTTTTCGTGAAATTCTCATGGTGAGTTTAAATCTCTTTTACCTTATCAAGAGGAGAACAATTTTATTATTGTTCTTCATATAACCATACTTGTGATGATATTTTGCCCGCAATTTCTAAATAAGATACCAAGCACTTGATTGCAAATAACCCCTAATAGACATTCATTTTAAGTAAATGTAGTCTCTTCGTCAGCAAATTAAAAAAACATTCATTCTATCTTTAAATTAAGCCAAATTAGGCTGGGTATTCCTTCACCAAACTAAGGATCGCCTTCTTCCAAAGGCAAAGTGTCAGGTTATGCTAAAGGAGGGTCATAGTAAAGATTTCAAACTAAGTTGAGCTAATTTGAGTTGTTTGGTTGACGTTCTTCGTACCCCCTGACGAACAATTAATAAGAAATCATCGCTTGACAATTTGGAAATCTCAGACAAAACAAATTCATCGTGTTCTCATTTACCATTCATTAATTATTTTAAATTGTAGTGATAATATCTCCTACTTAAAGCCTTTTCAATAACTGCTAGAGTTTAGTACTAGTCTCCTGTGCTTATGAATAATTCAATTTATAGAAGAGCACTTCGTGCGACAAATGCAATATGCGGTGAATAGCCTCCTTTTCATTAACCTTCAACTGATTTCCCATCTCCAAATTAGTACCTTCAACTTCATTATATGTTTTGCGAAAAGGGCAGTCAAAGTGGAAGCAATTTCGTCATTATCAGCATTTCCATGAAATGTCTTTTTCGCTCTCTTTTCTAGGTCACAGTGCTACTTGTAGTCTTCATGTTCATCTTTGCTGTTTATGGAGTCCACATGTTCGGCGGACGCTTGGCTATATGCAACGACCGCAGTATTACTCGCAAGGTACTTACACTCTCCCGCTTAATTAAAAGTTCGCATATTTAAATCGTTAGCATAATCTGAATGTTTGAAAGGTTGGTAATTTCTTATACCTTGCTTACCATGTATTGCGCTATAATTATATGAAGCTACAGAAAGATTCATATTGATTAATTGATGGAGGTTATCGGAGGGGGAGAGGATCAAAGAGGCTGATCTAGAAGAAAAGGACCTGACAGTAAAAGCTATTCGATAGAAGTTGGAGTGGGGTTCGTGCTGCTGTCGCCGAAATTAGGTCATTTAAGCATTTTGAATTAACACATTTTGCAAACGGTTCCATATCTTTCACGAATATTATTAAAATTTAACTCTTCCAATGATTTTCTATTGAAATTTTAGGAGGACTGTGTGGGTGTATTCCGACGAGAGTTATCTGTGTCAAGAATGAAGAGTTTTAAAGGCGATGCACCAATGATCTTGGTACCTCGTGTTTGGGCCAATCCTCGTAACTTCAACTTTGACAACATTGGAAATGCTATTTTGGCTCTTTTCGAAGTTCTCTCATTGGAAGGTTGGGTGGAAATCAGAGATGTTATAAAAGCACGAATCGGACCTGTAAGTTCTGTCTCAACGTTTTCAGTTTATGTGAATATCGAGAAGATATTCTGCTATCGAATTGATGGCAAATGTTAATTGCTGCGATTTCTACAAGTATACTCTTATCAGTAATTCATTTTTCGAACAAATTTTTACTTCAAAAGCATAAATTTCAGCATAATCAACTTCACCCTCTGAAACCTTGCTATATCAAATCGCATATTCAACAGGAGGTGCTTGGAATATAAATCGAGTTCAAATGAACTAAATTGGCTACACTAATACTAAAAGTAGATTCAGCTTTTATGAAGACATAATAGACGCGATCATTGCTCTTTTATGCTTTCGGAGTCTCAATTTCTTGCTTTCTGCTATTAAGCCCCCTGTTAGAAATAAAGTATAGCATACGTTCTTGAAAAGACTTTCAATACCATTTTTATTCAATTGCCGATTGTCTTCGAAAATGCAAAAACCATTAAAAAATTTAAAATTCTAAAGTTAAGACTTGATTTTCAGGCAATTTTAGCACATATGTTTTTATGTGTGACTCAAACCTTATTTAATCGAATTACAAGACCGAAAAAGAATCCAATTCAATTTCAGCCTCATATATATTTTACGACTTTTCAAAGGATCACAATAAATGAATTTTGCAAAGCTATTTGATTAATTATTTCTAAAATTACTTTTTACACATTTTTCCTGTTGGTTTGAACTTCATGAATTTATCATGTATTGTGCTTTGTCTTAGAAGGGCAGTTTTCGAAGTGTTCTAAATACCAAAATTTTTTTCGCCTTTTCTCCCTCCTTAGTTGAAAATTTTGTGCCAAAAGTGTTAATTTTGTCCATTTTTCATTTTAGACCCATGTCGTGTATATTCACCTGTTCGTCTTTGTTGGGTGTCTGATCGGCTTAACACTATTTGTTGGTGTCGTAATAGCAAACTATAGTGAAAATAAAGTAGGTTTATTTTGGTTGCTTAAACTTGTTTGGAATGCCTCGTTATGACTCCAATGTGGTGTGATATATGCTAATAAAATTAGATTGATTATATGGATATTTATTTATATCAAATGGCAGGCGTCTTGATGCCTATCATTAGCCCTTTAGTTGACTTCAGGCTCTACAGAGGGGAAGGAACATCAGATTTAAAAAATTTAGAGGGGTGGGGGGACAGAAGAGTGTTTCAAAGATGTAAGAGACAGACACAAAGGTATAAAAAAGGTGAGGTGAGTACTGTGGAAATAGTCGAATATGTCATAGAGTGAGGTGATGGTTGTTTGAAGTGAGGAGTCAACTGCCAGTTAATAGACTTTTTGCCGTATGAATATACGTTGCCTAGGGTGCACCACGTGGAGGTAAGTCTATCGCACACCCCTGATTATATGGATATAATTTCTTTTATTAATTTCGAGCATTAATAATGCTAACAAAAATAAATTGAAAATATCGATTGCCACTAATTTTACCTATATAATGGTCTCGAAATGCTGGTTCATGTTTGATTAATTCTAACCTTTATTTCACCATAAAGGGCACTGCTTTACTGACAGTAGATCAGAGACGATGGCTGGATTTAAAAGGTCGAATAAAACTGACACAACCATTGCACATTCCACCTCGCCCAAGTAAGCCATCATTAGTAAATAAGTTATTTTAAAACGATAAACTTGTAATTGTCGTTTGTTAATAGAACTTCGACCTGAGCCGGGCCAAGCCCAAATTTCAACTGAAACGACATTCCTCCGATTCCGATGTCTAATCTACGACATAACGCAACACATAGCTTTCAAGAGGGCCTTTGCCATTCTAGTTCTCTTAAACAGCGCCCTCCTATACTGTCCCGTAAGTTATTCAATTCACATGAACAAGTACTGCAGTGATCAACATAATTTCTGTGCAATGAACCCATATACTTTCCCTCTCTTCAGTTCAACGAATATGGTGGAGAGACTAATCCAAATATCAAGACCCGGTACAAAGTGCAAGTTTCCTTAGCCATGTTATTTACCCTCTTTTTCTGTGTGGAATGCGTCATGAAGATCATCGCACTCACCTTCAATGGCTACTGGCAATCAAAACGAAATCGATTTGACATGTTTATTACCATACTTGGTGTGGTTTGGGTCGTGCTTCACCTCGGTCTTCGGTCAACACAGGCACGTTTTCTTCTTTAAATTAAATACTTTAGCATTTAATTTATAATCTATGTCGCTTCTATCTTGTGCTATTGGTAGGGCGGAAATTTAATTTTAATTAAGGGAAAATGTTACACACTTTCCCGTGAGAAATTAATGTCTTCTTATTCATGTCTTATATATTTACCAGATATTTATATTTTAGCCTGCTTGTATATTTCAAGGTCATAGTCAGGGTTGTCTAACTGGCAAAAACTGAGACGAAGATTTCATTTTTTCTCATAGGCGTTATTAAAGTGACATGCAAGGACATAAGGAAACTAGGTGTCGAATGAAAACAAAATTTCTAAAAGAAAACTTGACCCGGAAAGTCAAACTAATAAACTCTCCAAGATCCCCGAGTGTTTCTCTACGGTAGGAGTCAGTAATGTAAATGAACTGAAAGTGGTGACTGCGCCGAGGTCAAGTCGCGGTTGAACACGACCTCTGATTTCCCAGAAAATAGGCACAGGCTTAAGTGGACCCACACCAATTCCTTTGGTGTCGAAAAGAATGCTTTCTCTGAATGTTAAAAGTGGAATTTGAACGCCATTTCTCACGGCGAGAAACGAATCGGAGATAAACCCTTTGTGACAATCCAGTCTGAATTGACTGGTCCAATTGTAGTTCCTGGAGGAAATGAAAAAATTCACCAAGGCCGCTTAACAAAAGGCACCGAACAAATCGAACCAGAAGAATGTGAAGAAAGGAATTCAGAGTTCATAGTTGCGTTGTCCATCAGTATGCACTCACTGCTTGCAATGGTCAACCAAATTGATTTAATTTAATACATGAGCTACGTTTATAAAGTATCTTCTATTAAGTTTAATAAACAGGAGTTGAAATAATAATATAACTTGGTACGGTATTCTATTCATCATACAAAGGAAGGCGGAAATAATATTCTGGCGGGTAGTGAAAGTTCAATTAAACGTCATTACCATCCATCGGTCGGTCTGTTGTCTGGTCAGTTAACATCTGGCCCAACAATTGATTTACGCTTTCATTACTATGGGTCTTGTCTGGTTAAATCTTTCTCTCCCCGTCTCTCTGGGGTGGGAGTAATTGTAGCAAGCTCTATAGCACAGGCTTTGACCATACTTATCGTAGTCGTTGGAGTTGAAATATTTTTTATCATTTCAGGAAAATAGAATTATAAGCAACAACTTTGGATGGATAATTCAAATGCTACGTTTCTTCACAATTGCGGGAAAATATGTAAGCCAGTGCCATTTTCCTTCTTTGTTTTCTCTTATTTTATGATTAACTTTCACTTGCCTTACTTGTTTATCAGTATAAATGACACACTCAAAAATTGTTTCAAACGATTCTATGCAAGCCAGTGTAAATTATGTTAGCACAAACTGCTTTGCAATCATTCAATGAATACTTCGTTTAGTTGTGAAACTGAGTTTCCTATTAGATGTACGAATCAGAAGTAAATAAGGAAACATGGTGTATAGCTTTGTGGGATCTTGCTTATTCTGAGTGGCTGGTTTGATGAAGTGACAAGGTATCTGAGCAAACAAGAGACTAACCTCGCCGGAATTTTGGTTATTTTGGGGTTATTTTGCTATTTTTAGTTAATAACGCCTAAACTAGGTTAGTGAACGGTATCTTGGCATCGTCCCTTGTTTGGGAAACACTCTCATTTCCCCAATTAACCTGAGTTGACTATCCATTATCGTTAAATGTTCACTGCTCTGTGTTGATCACGTGACCTCTGGGTTAGAACACGTAGACGTTGGCCAATGCGCCACCGAAGTTAGTGAGCTTTTCTTCATCATTCATTGTTGATAGGTAGGCGACATTTGGATCCTCTCTATTGAGAAATTCGCCACTCATCACATGGACACTTTTAATCAATACTGTTGTTTGTTGAAAAATTAGATAGAGCCCTTGGTCCTGAATTTTAACGCACCGGTGTATATAATTTATTAAAACCAATATCTCTTTCTTCTTCTAATAGGTAACCTTGAAAATGCTTATGCTTACAGTAACAATGTCAATCTACAAATCACTTTTCATTCTCACCAGCATGGTTGTTCTAATGCTGGTCTATGGACTTCTGGGGGTTGTACTTTTCGGTTCTGTCAAGTATGGTGACAACCTTGGTCGTCATGCCAACTTCAAGAACGCTTTCCGAGCCATCATTCTCCTCACTCGTATTGTTACAGGTCGGTATTTCGTTTTCTTCAATTACAGTTTGTGTGTTATATCTATAACTACTAAGCTTGGCTCGCTTTTTTGGTTTCAGGTGAGGATTGGAATAAGATCATGCATGATTGTATGATTCAACCGCCCTTCTGTGTGATGAAGGAGACTTTCTGGGAAACGAACTGTGGCAATGCTCAAGCTTCTTTGGCCTACTTCTGTTCTTTCTATGTCATTATTACTTATGTCATGCTCAATGTTCTAGTGGGTATGATACCTCCTCCTTCTACTGTATATTTCAGCATTAGATTCAACCTGGTCTAATCCATAATTAATTTTTACTTTCAGCTATTATTATGGAGAACTTTTCCCTATTCTACTCTAACGATGAAGACGCTATTATGAGTTATAGCGACATTCGAAACTTCCAGCAGGCTTGGAATATAATTGATGTGAATCGGAAGGTAAGAAGATTCTGAATCGCATTCCGACTTATTGTCTCTGCGTTTAGGGAATGGTGAAGGCTTATTACGTTCGTTTTCTTTTGCGCTTAATCCCTCGAGATCGGGTTGGATTTGACCTGTCCAAGAAACGGGACAAACAGCTGTTCAAGGAGATGTGCTATGAGGTGGAAACATTGCGTGGTGGTAGAGATAAGGAAGTCAGCTTTCATGATGTTTTGATGCAAGTGTTTTATAATATTTTCACCATTTTATTTCAGCGGAAATTTGTAACTGATATCATCCTCCCCTGTTTATTTTAAAGGGTTCTTGCCTATCGAACAGTAGACATTACAAAGACGCTACAACTTGAAGAATTGATTGCTCGCGAGGACTTAGAATATGCTATCGAGGAGGAAGTTGCAAGACAAACCATTGCAACTTGGATCGAGAGATGCATCTTCAGGAAACGCCAAGTAATTTCTTAGACAACTGAAGATATAAGAAAAGCATATTTTGATTCTGAGAAGCAAAACGCTTAAAGCTAGAATTTACTAAAAATTTTGAAAACTTAGAAAAACTATAAAAATTTTTAATATACACTATGAACTTTAAATGAAATTGGTGCGGAATGAAAAAATAATTTAATTATGAATTAAAGCTTATTTTGAAATCGATTTCTCAAAAATAGTTTAGTAAATATTTTTACTTCAGGTCACTACATTTTTATTTGTTTTAGAAACATGGCCATCTTCATTTTTCCATGCATTCTGGACCCGACCGCCCCGCCAGTGGCCAATCATTTGAAGACACTACAAAAGATTCTTCGAACACGAATGCAAACAAATCCTCACTGAAAACACGTCCATCGAAGATCAAATTCAGTCGTGAAGAGTTCGCTACTCGAGCCGATAGTGTTGAAAATCCTCCTTCAGCCTCCTCAAATAATCAGAGTCCACCCGCATCCCCAACTCAACATATTTTGTCCCCCGTGTCGACTACTATTCGAGCAACTGATAGTGCAGTCGCGAAAATGGCTAGTTTTCATGACAACTGCGAGTCTAGAGGTCAGCGTAGCAACGGACGTTTAGATTCTAAGTCCTCTCAGAAAACTGAGACTCACCTTGCTGATGGTCTCATACCGAATAGTATTGGAAATAAGTCCCAGTCTACCTCTCCTTCACCCTCTAGTCTGGCCTTTGTCGACTCCTGCGCGAAATCTAAGCAGACGCCCACAAATACAAATCCAGTTGAAACAGAAACTCACAAGGGAATTCGGCTTTCTGGCTCTGGGGGAACTTTCTTTAGGCGAAGAAGCATGCGTTCTGCTAAGCAACATACCCCCATTCTTTCAGGGGTGGTTGAAGATGCAGATCAGATCACAAGGCATTCTTTATTCTCTGGAGCGGGAATGCCAGCTATTCAGGAAGCCGGTACTGGGCAAGCAAAGAATTCCTCTATTGAGTTGAATGAGCTTGGAGCTATTCCAACTGGTCTTTCCATTCCTTCGGGGGATAAACAGTTTCTTGAATCTGGAGCAAGTTCCGCATCTGGTGAGCAAGGTGGAGAGAGCTTCGAAAAATTTGGGATGAGTGATGCTTCTAGAGTCTCGCCATATCGTGAGAAAAGAGGACGCATTTTCAGTGATGAACCAACGGATATAACAGTCCCATTGCCGAGTGTTGTGCAGACATCTTGCCAAGATGTGAAATCTTGGTGGATGCAGCAGATTCATCCAGACTGCTTATCTACTGTCGGTGATAGGCTAGATAAACCACCGAGTGAAGGTTGGGAAGGAAGTAAGGAGTCCTTTGTACCATCAGTTGCAGTTGCAAATCGCCAGACTGAAAGACTTCGACGAAATAGGAGAGGAGAGGGAGCAGATAAAGACTCAGAATCCATGTCTTTTAGCAATGGAAAGCGACGCTATGTCAACGAGTCTATAGCGTAGATCTCAATTTGCCTGGCTTCCTTCCTAGTTTCATTCTATTTACTACCATTTCTGATCCCAAATATTACAAAACATTGCATTTCTTTGCTGACCTTATTTGTACTGTAACTTTGGAAGGTAGATTATTGTGTAATTAATTTTAATGTGTATAACATGTAGCCTAGTATATACAACTGGTGTGAACAAAACAGCTTTGTAAATTTGGGAAAACATCTGAAAGGGGGGTCACGAAATAGCTCGGTCCATCTTTTAGAAGGGCGGAAGGAGAGGAGAAGCTATGTTGGACGATGATTTTAGCCTTAACTGAATTTTTCGAATAAAGTAGTGGCTTTCATTAAAAATGAACGTTGATGATCTCTGAAGTCGAGTAGAAAATGACGGCTGGTTATTGATGTTTAAGAAAAAATGGAAAAGTTGGAATAGGCAATCAACTGTTTTCTTCTCTCCTTGTATTTTATTCTAAAATCTTTCATATTAGGGCAGAAAATGAGATGGAATAGAGACAAATTAGAATATCAACGATCTGCGGTAAAAATTTGTAACTATTGACAAAATGAAAATTAACTTTTGTACAAAGTATATTCTAAAATGTACAGCGTGAGCTTTATCATTTAATAACAGTGATTAACGCATCCAATTTGATTCCATCTGAAAATCTGTAGATCTGTAGCTTAACTAAATACCATCTCTGTTCTATAAGAGGTTTATCTCTATTCATTTTCGTTTAATGTCAATAAGAGTTGTCAAAGCAACTCACACAAGGATCACTTAATCTTTCTTACAAAGACCTGTTTGATATTTTCAAATATAAGATTTGGTATAATGGTTATTTACAAAAGCAATAAATATATTTCATTATGTAATTTATCCGTCCATGGCATGACATAGAGAAGTCATTATCGCAAGAATTTGAGTTGCTCGTGATTAAATGAAAACAAATTATTTCAAAAGATCATTAAGAGATAAACTCTAGATCACATGCAATTAGACTCTATTTTATCGGTATTGGAAGTTTCAGGTTCATTTAATTTTTGAGCTTGTTTTATCAATTATAATTCAAGGTGTCTGATTGCTATTGATTCCTTCTGGAAGCGGCTTTTCGAACCCTGTATTTGCTCGGAAATATTGAAAGATTTTTGTTATAGTAATTAAAACACTCAAACATCTGATTTCGCTACTTTATTGTTAATTACTTTTATCTTAGCCTTCTTTTGTTTGTTATTTTTAAGTTCTATATCTCTCACACTTGCGTACCCTGTTGTACTTTTTTAAGCTAAACATTAAAAAATTATTTATCTCTGTGTATTTCGCCTATAAATAGGCTATTTTGTCAAACACCCTATTTATGCGAATGAATTAGGATATCATTTACTGTCCCATTTATTTTTCTTAACTGAATTTAGGTAAATATAATTTCCAATGTTGCCTTCATCTTTTATAACTCTCCTCCTCCTATTAAGTGCACATTTGCACCCAACTTCATCCGTAGACTCCTCTCAAATGCTCCGTACAATTCGAGAAATGTTTGCTTTTGGTTATCACAACTACATTAAACACGCTTATCCGGAAGATGAGTTAGATCCAATTCACTGTCGTGGTAGAGGTCATGATCATACCGATCCCAATAACTTAAATGTCAATGACGTCCTTGGGGATTATCAGCTTACATTAGTGGATTCTCTCGATTCATTGGTGGTATGTTCTATTCAAATTAATTTATCTTTACTTAGATATTTGGAAACACCTCAGAATTCAAAAGAGCTGTGAAATTAGTTACTGAGAGTTTGTCTTTCAATACACCGGTTGTGGTTCAAATCTTTGAGGCCAATATCAGGTATATTCCCAATCTCATTAAATCTCTGAAGGATTTTAGGAGGTCTCCTCTCTGCTCATCTTCTCATCACTGACCCTCTTATGAGACTTGGTGATATACGACCCGAGAACTACAACGACGAGCTTCTCATACTTGCTCGCAATCTCTGTGATAGGCTTCTTATTGCCTTCAAAGTGCGTTATATGACTTGCTTTTGTCTATGAGATGTGTTTCCATGCATTGTCTTTAATGTATTTCGCATTTTCTCTAAAAAGGGTACACCAAGTGGTATTCCTTTTCCTAGAGTTCATTTAGGCTGGAGATCGGTCGAGACGCTGGGTAGAAAAAATACATGTCTTGCGGGTGCGGGAAGCATGCTCTTGGAAATGGGGACCTTGAGTGTGCTTCTACAGGACCCACGATATGCCACTGCTGCTCGGAATGCTGTAATCACACTTTGGAAGCATCGAGCCAAATCCACTGGGCTTCTTGGTATGTTGAACTTGCTCTCAATCTTATGTTACTGTTGTGATTCTATTAGCCAAAATGTGATCTGGTTCATATTCACACGAAATATCAAATAGCTATCAATGACAATTGGAAGTGAGATCAATATTTGACATAAATATAGGAAAACTATTCCGTAATCTCTTAAGAGAAACACCCTACCAGGCCTTATGCCTACCCGAACTAGCTAGTGTAGTTGACCTCTATCATCTCCATATATTCGCCTATTGGCATTGAGGTCATTGCCTTTGGTTTTGCCGACATGCACTGGTCACTACTGCCCGTATTGTCCCACAATTTACGTAGTAAATGTCTACTCGGAATTAAAACTTGGGTTTTAATCTTAGCCTTATTGAAGATTTCGCAATAATTTAGTAGTGACTACGGTCATGGACTAATTCGACGGGGCCAGGTTATCTTTTTCGTAAATTTGGACTCTTCTATGCTGGTGTGATTCTATAAAGTCTAGTTCCTGTCGTTATGGCTTGTATATCTGCTAGATATCACTGAGACTAGAGAGAGAAAGGTAATGAAGAATGTATTCAACCCAAAGCATCTAATTAAATCAGTAAAGCCTTTAAATGTGACTTTAAGTTAGTTTTTTTCATAATGATGATGTTTGAAAATGAAAACGCCATTGCGCTAATTTTAGTTCAATACTAAATAATTGTTAAGCTGTAAGTAGCGATATGCGTCCGAGACAACTTGCAGACAAAATGTAAGCATTGCCGCTATTATCTTAGCTATTTCTGCTTCCCGTCAACTTATATCACATTACATTCTCCAAACTTTCTACAGTAAAGGCTTGCAATGAATGACAACGTTCGGAGCCTTTTGGGTTGAGAATAGGGTATTTACTGGAGTATTTTTAATACAGTAAATAAATATGCACTAATGACACTATCAGGCTATAGATAAGCAAGTTACCAATTTGTTGGGTTCCTTCCGTAGTCAGTATTATTACTGGCCTTGCCAATGCAAATAGCGTTTTCAAGTTTTGTCATGACTTAACAACTGAAAATACAAAATAATCCAAAAGGGCATGAGGTGAGTTCAAACTAACCAAAAGATAAGGTCATCATGTCAAAAGCTATGTTCTACTTGATTAATGTAACTACTTAGTTGACCTCATTGTAAAGAATTAATTCATATTATAATATCTCGGTATTTCAAACCTTACTGTTCGTGATTCGATCCGATGTATCCGTTTACACTTACGTTCGCAAAAAGTTTAGTCGAGTAGCTGATGTAATTAAGTACTTAACCATCGCACTTGGATTTATTTCTGCCTTCGTGCAGTTCTAAAAGCGTAATAAAGCTTTATCTTGGCAATTAAATTTACTGTGTCCTTACTACATGCTAAAGAAAACGTGAATCAACAAGGTACTCGTTTTCGAATTTGCCCATGAATACCCCCTCCCCCCCCCNCCCCCCCCCCCCCCCCCCCCCCCCCTCCTTCCTAATTCTCATTGGGCAAACCAATCTTCTCATCAAATTACTTTCTCTTCTCTCTCATATTTACATGACAATTTGTTATCTTAAAGAAAAGATATACGCGAGTGTAAAGTTGTCCTCCTTTAATGTGATTCCTTGGTATTACAAGAAGAATGGCCTTAGATGGAGTTTCATCCTACGCACCATTGGCCATTAGATGACACTTGTGAGGACATTTATACCAAATGACAGGCGTTTTGATTGTTATCATTAGCCCGTCAATTGACTTCAGGATTCACAGAGGAAAAGGAACATCTAAGTGGAAAACAGTCGAAAGGGGGGGGGGACAGAAGAGTGTCTCAAAGATGTAAAAGAGACAGACACAAAGGTGAGGCGAGTACTGCGGAAGTAGTCGAATATGATATACAGTGGGACCATGATAGTTTGAAGTCAGAAGTCAACTACCGGTTAATAGACTTTTTTGCCTTGTGAGTATACATTGCCCAGGTTGCACCATGTGGAGGTGAGTCTATAGCACACCACTACTAGTCAGGACATAATGTATAACAGAGCTCACTCAACTTCAACTCGAAGCTTTTCTATCAATATTATCAGAAAACTTTGTGGATATTTCAATTTTAATGCTTTCCAGTAGTACTATTTTGTATGTGCTCTTTCTGAGGACTTGATTCATGTGAATATGGACTGTAATTTTGCATATGAATTCCATTCTACTTTGCTAAATGCGTTCTACGTTATGTGACTGCTTTTTTAGATCTGATTGCAAATTGTAAATCACACCTCTAATGTTGTAGTTTATGTGTCAGCTAAACAAGATTGCCATCCATCACGTTCTGAAATCGAGAGCTGCATTAAAAGTATTGGATATCTTAGCAATTAAGTACTTTTGCATTTTGAAACGTTTGTCTTTAAGTCTATAGGTCTTTACCATTTTTATTAAATCGCTGATGTTTTATCATTGAATTTCGACGGTTTCAGCGGTTCATCTTTTGCAGTACTTCTTTAATCTATTAGTGCAATTGGTTCGATTTTATACGATTGGGTTTCGTGCTTATTTGTAGGTACGGATATCGATATTTACTCTGGCGAATGGACTAATTTTATGTCCGGTGTTGGCGCTGGCCAGGATTCCTTCTATGAATACCTTCTGAAGGTTCGTTGAATTTAATGCTGTTTTAATTACTAGAGAAAAACATAATAAGTGGATATTGCAAGCTTTTGAAAAAAGTATTGAAGATATGTTGAGTATTTCTGATTTACTTTCCACTCGCTTCCAAAGTTATCGCATATCAATTAACTGCTTTCTAGTTGTCAAGATGGAAGTAATAGCACCATCAGTTTTTGCAAAATCAATTTTGGATTATCCCTCTACTGATGTTGAAGAAATTAAGCCTCGTATTTATTTTTCTGAGTAGAGTAGTAGTATTCAGTGCTATTTTTGTTCAGTCACCTTCTAAGCTTAGTTCCCACTTACCTAACCCCTTTCGAATATTTTTAACTTAAAGAGCTCAGGTTACTGTAGCCCTCTTAATTCTCATTTGATGATTTTTGTCGGTTCCGCATCGACACCCTTATCCGGCTTCCACTTGTTCAGTGCTGACTTCCTATTTCCAAATCCAAAATATTTTAGCTTATTGAAAGTATTTCTCGTGGTTCAACTTATATATCATTACAAATATTAACTGACATTAAAGGATTTTATTTTCGTGTATAAATATCATCACTTACCCAGTTAAATTTTGTAATAGAAAATGACTTCTAAAAATTTTATCCAGTACGTTCTATTTGACATCCTTTTGAATAATCACTCTTGAGGCATCCAATTCTCTAAATTGGCATTTCAAGCACCTATTTGGCTAAACTTTCTTGAGCTATGAATGCATCACCGCCTCAAAATTGTTAGGCTTTTAGAGTCTTCCATGGAATTGGGACCCTCATTTTTGCGCAATCTTTGCTGCTAACAGTGTGTTTCGAAAAAAATTGTCTTTGCTGTTATAAATGAGAGTAGGATATCTACCTCATATTTGTTGGTATTCCTTTAAGTCTGCATTAATAAATAAATAATTTTCTAATATTACGCTAGCTATATATATATATATATATATATATATAATTATCGCATTTTCTTTCAGAGTGGCATTCTGTTCAATGATTCAGAGATGATGCGAATGTTTAATGAATCTCTGGTGAGCATACGACAAAGGCTGTGCAAGGATTTCGATGAGATGAACTGCTCCTGCTACGATGCCAGTCAGCACCGAATCTACTGGAATGTCAACATGTTCACTGGGGACTTACTTAACGCATGGGTTGACTCCCTTCAGTCTGCTTGGCCTGGAATACTGGTGAGTATGATTTGCATAGTTCCCTTTTAACTCCGTAGGCCCATTAAAGCAGCGTTAGCAATATAACTCGAAATATTGTTTCCAGTAGTCAATCCTTTGAGAAATCCACTTTCTAATACTCTGTGCGATTGGTTATCCACATCCCTGAATTTACTTATATGAGCCTTAGTCTTGGAGGATATTAACGCGCCTTAAAATTTTCAAATCCATGAAATCATACCGTATTGGTCGAATAATAAGCAGATCAGTGAAACAAAGATGTTTCAGATAAAAAGAATAAGAAGAAAAGTTGGGTTTGAGATTTTCCTGACTTTTGGATCTTATCGTTGATTAATTCCTTTGCCCCAGAGTGAAAGATGTTTTTTATTGTCATTCGAATTGAATCAGATAGTTTGCTTTTCGAGGAGCCTGTTTCTAAACTTTTCAACACTAAGGTATTCCAAATGGCGGGCTTTATGATGCTACGATTGGTCTTTATTTCAAATGGCAGGCGTTTTGATAAATGTCATTAGCCCTTTAGCTTCGAATGACAGGTTAAACGGCAGGCGTTTTGATAGTTATCATTAGCCCTTTAGCAAATGGCGGGCTTTATGATGCTAATCATTAGCCCTTTAGCTGACTTCAGGCTTCACAGAGGGGAGGAGGAACATCAAAGTGAGAAAAAGTGGGGAGGAGGGATAGAAGTGTGATTCAAAGATGTAAAAGAGACAGTCAGACACAAAGGCATAGAGAAAGGTAGGATAAGTACGGTGGAAGTGATCGAATAAGACAGACAGTGGGGTCATGGTAGTTTGGAGTCAGAAATCAACTGCTGGTTTATAGACTTTTTTTGGCGTATGAGAATACGTTGCCCAGGGTTCACCACGTGGAGGTAAGTCTATCGCACACCCATTTCTACACTAAGGTACTTTTAAGTGTCGGTTTCTTGACCAAATTTATCGAGTTCGATTATATGCGAATATTTTTCAGAGCCTGTTAAGGGAGGACCGAGTATATTCTAATCATTGACTGTATCTAACTTGCCATTAGTGTAGAGGAGACAATGTTGGGTTTGAGCTAGAGTCACTGCGTTTTAGGTCGACGAAACCCTTTTGCCCCAATATAAGTCCTTTTGAAAATTTTGAGCATTTTCAAGATGACTCCAGTAGATGGCCATCTTTTCCAATTCAAACTGCCAAATATTTATTTTACAACAGCAATAGACACCGTGTGAGAGGGGATGAAAATAGTGGAAGAATAAATTCAACGAATAGAGTTTAAGACAAAGAGCTTGTGATGAAGAGCTGAGTTAAAGCTCGATAGTGGTGAGCTCAAAGTGATAATTAATTGGGGGATGAACAATAGACACAAATTAGAATTTCATTACTCGCACTCAATTACTCAATCACTGGAGTATATAGTGATTATTCTTCCGCAAAAAAAGACTAACGTGACAAGACAAAAGTGGCAAGTGTTTCAAGTGCACTTCTGAGACGTCTTGTCGAAAGGTTCTTCAATTAAAGTAATTTAAGGAGCTACTGGTAGGCTCTTACCCTAACTATGTACATTTAGTGAGCAAGTTTTGCTAACTTCGCATTTATGTAGGCAGAATGCCAAAGTTCCTAGTAGGGCCTTCTCGTGCTTTGTTATTTGAAAAAAAGATTGGCATTCTAATGGTTTTGTTTATTGGAGAAGATTGTCATTTGACCAATAACAATCATTTTTGAAAAATATTTACTCTCCATTTTTCAACATGAGTAGCGTACCTTTATGTGTAGACCCTGGCAGGGGAACTCTCTGACGCCAAATGCCAACATAAACTGCACCTGGCAATATGGCAAAAGTTTGGTCTGCCCCCAGAGCGTTTCAATCTCCTCTTAAACACCTCCGAGCTTGCCTTCTATCCTCTTCGACCAGAATTTGCCGAATCAACCTACTACCTCTATCGTGCTACTAAAGATCCCTTCTATCATCGAATTGGCGCAATGATTGTTGACAATCTCAATCGATATACCCGAGCTAGGTGAGGTTCCGTGTCAATACTTATTGCGCATGCGTTAGTTTAATGTGATTTTCTAAGTCATACCTTGGACCGGGGAGGGGAAAGCTATCTTCATATATCCAATTGAAATTTGACACTGCTGATTGTCGGCAATCTTGAACTGAGCAAAGCCTAAAGTAGGTTAACTCTCCATCTCATAGCAACAGACAAGGGTAACAATGAGACTGTTACCAGTCGATTTTAGACATTGGAATGTTCCTTCTGACTTTCAGAAGGCTGAAAGGTAGGAACAAGAATAGCTTTTCTGACTGAATATGGGTTTAGGAAAATTTTAATATCATACGTATCAGTTCTAATAAGTTTCTTTTAATAAATCTTTTTCGATACTGCTACAATGCCTGTAGACCTAATTTTATTAACTTGATCTAGCGTCCTCTAGATAGTATTAGGCTACAGTTTGTTCCACTCCGGAGAAAAGGCAAATGTGTAGTCACTCCAAATTCCTCTTATTTTTAATAGGACTATTTATAGGAATGGGATTATTAACATTTGAAGGTCAGTGCATTCCCCAAACCGGGGGTGAATTCATATGGACTTCTGACGAGGTATTCGGAGCATCTTGATTAGGCCCCTTCAGGATCTACTGGAAAGTGAATCACTCATTCCATCTTAGTGCATAGATTCCGTGGCTTTAAGTTCTACACTTCGACGTTCTCTCATTTGATAAATATAGTATTATTCTGAATGCGTCAGTAGTGTGGTTGCCCACCACAGAAAACGGCTGACCGGGCTTGAAATGATTAATGGAGAGGTAATGTGTGCTTCTCCATCGGAGGTTCAAAATAAGTAATTGACTAGTAAAGTAATAACTTTATAACAATAAACCGATAACTTTCCCTGTAATTTTGAGTACTAAGAGCCAATGAGCGCTCAGTAACATGCTAAAGCGATATAATAGGCCGCGGTTGTTTGTATGCACGCCTGAAAGTTGCCTTTTTAATGATACCCCATCTAAAATAAGCTCGAAAAGTAGCTAACAGTTGTTGGCTGCTTATTCTTTAATGTTGTATTGTTTCTGAATAGCATACACACGCAAGGAAGTAAATCTGAGATTTACCTCCTAAAGTAATTTCGAGTTTAATATATAGCAAGGAGAACACAGTTCCTTGTGCTAATTGGAAGTATTATATAATATTTACGTGTGGGTGTAAAGATATAGTTCGTGTTAGTCCAGTGGTGAAAAATTCACAATGTAAGTACGGTCTTGAGGAGTATGTGGACCTGTTGTGCTCCTTTCAACCTCGATGAACCAGATACCGGTCTCTTACTCCATGTAGAAAGTTGAGCAATCCATCCTCTCCCCTAATTTATTGGCTGAAACCTACAGATATTTTAAAACTTTCCAATAACGCTAATTCCGATGGTAAAGCTGGTCGAGTTGGGCTTAAATCTAGTCCAACGCAAACCTGAAGATCGTCTCTAAAACTAACAAGGTCAAACAACCAAGAGGTGTGACTGGTCCACAGGTGTATTGGAATTGAGGTTATAGGCAAGTGGTGGCGTGGAGGAAGTGTGTCTCGGGTTGTAATAAAGCGTATGCTTTGAGGTATAATGTAATTATAACAGCACAGAGTTGTTTCATCAGGCCTATGGAGTCTAATCTAGATGCAATATCTCCACATTAAGAACTCTTTTTGAAGGGTACTTCCTTGATTTCATCACTTAAAGTACAAGGCACAGTATAATTATAAGGTGTATTGATGCTTGTTCACATCTGTTTACGTCAATCCGGAAGTTAGCTCTATAGAAGGTGTGGTGTATCTTTAGATAAGCGGCTTACTATAAACGACCATAAGGATCTGCAGGAGTATGAGAGATAGACCAAGAAGCGTTAAAGAGGCAACAATCCTGTTGACTTACAGCTTATGCTTCCTTGATTTGACCGTAGCACACCTTATTGATGGTCAGGGCCTGATATATCTCTTATATCCTCAGGGTTTGCTCAAATAGCCATTGTTAGCTTTTATTACATTGTTCAGTAAGGCCACCGTCATACTGGGACACTATCGAAATAGACGTGTTTCACGCATCTTCTGCTATGCAATTAGGGTATTTGAGAATAATAGCAAACTAGTGCTATTCAGTAATATTGACCAATTCTCAAATGCTTGTAGGTCCTGTTTACTTCAAAACATTAATATCAGTCACAACAAGCCCACATGAGGCAAATTTACCCTCCAGCCACTTCTTATTTTTATGCCATTTAGTCCAAATCCATGGCCGATCAATGAAATGTAGAGAAAATGTACTAATATAACTTAGAACGAAATCGAGGCCGGGAAACAATGTTAATGAACAGAAAAGGTAACTATATCGTCCCATATAGCTATCTTCCATACACCAGAACTCGAAAATCATGCATCATTGTTCAATATCGATTTAATGCCCACAAACCGTGAGCCATACAACATCATGAACTCATTTCTTCACCTCGTGCATAATTTAGTCATGTTTGTACCTGATTTTTATTCCATTATTTTCAGGTGTGGCTTTGCCACAATTCATAACATCGAGGACATGTCCCAGGAAGATCGCATGGAAAGCTTTTTCTTGAGTGAAACCCTAAAATATCTCTATTTAGTAAGTGTATTTTTATTCATTTATCACCCCTTAACTTTATCATGAGCAAAAGTAAAGAGTAAGGCTAAGGGATTAATCGCTGCCTCGCAGAAATGTCTGCTACACTGTAATCATTTTTTTTTGCTGAACCATTTATGGAAAATACTAACAACACAATTTGAAATGAGTGACGTTATGCGAAGAAATTCACTTTCTCCCATCTATCCCGTTAACCGAAATTTACTTATTTATTTCAAATGGCAGGCGTTTTGATAGCT